>CAUYQG010137101.1:0-45080 GCA_963574415.1 Tarsius wallacei | reverse complement strand
TCTACAGATTTAACGCAATACTCATTAAATTACCAGCAGCATTCTTTCAGACTTGGAAACGACAATACAGGAATTCATATGGAAACACAAATGACCACAAATAGCCAAAACGATCCTCAGCAAAAACAAAAGAATACAAACAACAACAAAAAACAAAAAACAAAGCATACTTTAAGCTTTATTATAAATCTACAATAACCAAAACATTCTAGTATTAGTATAAGAACAGGCATATAGGTCAATGGAACAGGACAGAGATTCCAGAAGCAAAACCTCAATTTCTAAACTAACTTAATCTTTGACAAAGCCTCCACCACCAACCACTGGGAGAGGAGAACCTATTTGGTAAATGGTGCTGGGAAAACTGGCTGACCACATGCAGAAGATTAAAACAAGAACCCTACCTATCACCATACACAAAAATCAACTTTAAATGGATCAAAGACCTAAATGTCAAACCTCAAACTGTAAGAACCTTAGAAAATGCAGGAGATGCTCTTATGGAAATTGGAACTGGCAACCATTTCCTGATCAAAACCCCAAGTGACCATACCATAAGAGATAAGACAGACAAATGGGACCTTATCAAACTGACAAGCTTCTACAAAGTCAAAGAAACTATCAAGAGAACAGGGAGACAGCCCAAAGACAGGGAAAAAATATTTGCCAACTGTATGTCTGACAAAAGTCTAACATCTAGGATCTACAAGGAACTCAAATGTGACGAAAAGAAAAAAACAGCCCCATTACAAAGTGGGCAAAAGCTATGAATAGACACTTCTCAAAAGAAAATACACAAGCAGCCAACAGATACGTGAAAAAATGTGCAGCTTCACTAGTCATCAAAGAAATGCCAATTAAAACCACACTGAGACACCACCTAATTCCAGTCAGGATTGACATCATCAGTAGCTCAAAAAACAACAGATGCTGGAGAGAATGCAGCACAAAGGGAACACTTCTACACAACATGTTGGTGGGTGTGTAAACTAGTACAACCTCTGTGGAAAACAGTTTAGTGATTCCTAAAAGATCTAAAAATAGACCTTCCATATGACCCTGCAATCCCCCTATGGGAATATACCCCAAGAAACTCACATCACTTTATAGGAAAAAGATACCTTGAAAAACATACTTGCACATGTATGTTTATGGTAGCATTGTTCACAATAGCAAAACCACGGATCCAACCATGCTACCCATCGAAAGAGGACTGGATAAAAAATGTGGTACATACACATGGAATGTTACTCAGCCATAAAGAAGGGCAGAATCATGAACTTCACAGCAACCTCAATGGACTTAGTTTCTTTAATACTCAGCAATCTATCACAGAAACAAAGAACTGAGTATCACATGTTCTCACTCATAAGTAGACCTTGAACAATTATTGTAACACTTTAAGAAAAAGAATGAATGGTAGTGGGAAACTGCCAGTGGGGGAGGGGGTTGGAGGGGAATGTGGGATTGGCAGTAGTGGAAATCTGTTGAGGGAGGGAGGGGCATACCTCATATACAAGGGTACCTACACAATGAACATTTGTATACCTACCCCTGAATTGTACCCCATACCTTTAAAATGAATAAATAAAATAAAAGGTGAATAAATAAATAAACAAATAAATAAAGTTATGTATTTATGCACTGACAAAAACGTGACAAGAACCTTGCAGGAACCTAATGCAGTATTTATTTTAGAAACAATAGGTCAATATTTGCTAAATCATTTTTTGTGGCAACTTTATAGAACATAACTATCATGAATAATAAGAATCACCTATATATAAAATTAATGAATAACATATTTATCAAATATTTTTCTTCTACTTACACATAAGTCAGTGTCACCTGAAACAGCATAGTTTAACTGTGGATTTTCTATTACAATATTCTGAATATTTGCTGAAATCTCTTCTACTATTTCTTCTATTAACTATGAACTTCATCTACTTCTTTTATGTTAGTAGGAATTTATTTATTTCCTTTATCTTGATACAGACTTGGAATTTTTATAGTGGTTCTATTTTTAGTTGAGTGCTTTGGGAAATCTTTTTTTTTTTTTCTTCAGTATTTTGTTTTTATTTGAACCAAAAAGAATACCAAGCCACTATTATCGTCTGGTACTTTCCTGCATTATGTTATATAGTTTTGAACTCCAAAAAAATATAATTTGTACAACTACATGCTAAGTTTGCCACTTGGTGTTCACCTTTATTTCTTTCTTTGTGGGGGAGATAACATTTATAATATGAAAATGTATGAATCAATTTATTCCTTAGTGCCTTTTATAGTTGCATTATTCTATGAAGTCAAGCTAGACGCATGTTTGAAAGACCCTTTAGTTTTTCTATTTAGTTTTTTAATCATTTATTAGTCAGTATTAAAACTAGATTTCAATGTAGTATTTATATAACTATGACGTTAATTTGTGGCAAGTAATGATAACATGCTATGGTTTTGTTTCAAATTTCTGTTTCAAATACAAACTTATGAGAAAGACGAATATATAAAATGGAGTTACTTAAGGATCATAGTGACAGGGATGCTTGGGAGATATTTTGGTGGGAGCACTCTAACTTGCCTCTATTATGTCCTCTGAGTTTTTTAACTCAATCCTTGGATTCTGTAGGCAATAATAAATGGAGATGCTATATAGAAAAGCATAATGGAGTCAAAAGATATGATTTCTAGTCTAGGTTTTGTACTTACTCTTGTGAGACATTTATATCACTGGATTCAAGATTCTTGATTAAAAAATATGAAATATAATGTCCAAAAATATAATATATCTTAAAGGATTTTCAGATGCTATAGAAAGAGAAGGTATTCTTGAGATATTAAAACACTGGGCATATGAATATAGGCTTAAGGTAGAATCTTTGTTTTACAAATCATAAATCTAAGAAAAATATGATCCTAATTATGTATTTTAGGAGATAGAAGCATGAAAATGATTTTCTTTTTCAATTTTGGACTCTGTCTGCCAGTTTGAATATATAGGTTACACTGATGGACAATTCATTTGAGGTAGTTGGATTTAATTAATCATGTAAGAGCTAATCAAGTTTGAAGACAGAAGTCGTGGGAAGAAATTGTGTGTAGTAGAAAAAGGCAATAAAACTCATATAAAAATTAAAATACTTTGGGGGGGTTAATACGTATTTAAGAATGGTCAATTATTAATAGCTCAACTGCAAATATCAGGTAGATATTAGGTGGGTACCAGTAGCTAGACTGGAGCTTGAGGTACTAAGGCCAAGAATGGGTTTGTCTTATAGTCTATGGCATTAAGTTCAAGATATCAGGTTAAAAGTGCAGATTTGAAGGCCTATTACTATCAAGTTTTCTCTTCAAATGTAGTATGAAACATTTTGTATATTTTCATTTTGTTTAAAAGCCCCAGTGAAGTGCTGTTTATGACATTCTGCTCTGTGAAAATTCTTAGTCATTTGGAGGAAAATAACTATCTCTGGAAGTAGCACTTAGTAATGTTTCTGTTTGACATTACATTCATTATTCTTTTTCTCCCACCCCTTAAATACATTCTTAAGTTCATATAGTTTATTTCAGTTTTTTAAAAACCACAACAAAGTGAAAGCATAGGGCAGCTATTTTTAATTTTACTTCAGAAATGAAGACTTATCTAATGTATTCTAATATACCTATGATCTATTTTTAGGATGAATTTCAAGTTTATTTAATATAGGGAGATAGCAAGTGTCAATTGTATATTTTATATTTTTCAAACAGCGAAGGGCCATTTTCCCCCTTTTAAATCATTGTTTTTGTGTTCACTTCCTGCAAGCATGAGCTCAGGAAGTGATAAAGTTGACACAGATGCTGATGGATTTTTCAGTGGCTCATGCCAAGTTGTTTCCTGGTGCCAAACACAATGGATTAGGAAATATGGCACGTGACCAGAAAAATCTTATTGTTTTAAATAAGTTTTTTTTTCTTCTCTTACTTATGACTTTTAGCAGGACTTTCCCAGAATATTTTGATATTTCCTCACTATGATGGATGATCCTACAAATGTTCAGATAGTGATCTTCATGCATAGTTTTCTCATTAGCCTAACACTTTGAAGATCCAAATTATGAAGTAGTCCAAGAAATTCATATAACTCTTTTCAGGACAGATTAAATAAAGATTGTTTTCCTTTATTTAACTTGAAGAAGGGATTTGATTAAAAAGAAAAGCAAAAATAGTCTCAATATAATTCTCATGATTTTGATTTTACTTTATTCACCCACTTATTAATGATGTATTAATGACGATAAACCACACATTCTCTGTGTTAAGTCCTCTGAATCTAAAGGTCTTTTGGGTTTTGTTTCTAAAAAATACTTTGTAGAATGCTAAATTATCTTTGCTTCTCAAAGGACCAATTGGTGCCAAACACTGAATTTTCTTTCCATCTTTATCCCCAAATGTTTAGTAATTTATAAAAACTGTTTTCTTTCTGACTTCCATGGCTTTTTGGCTGTTCTCTTATAGTTAGTATCAATTTGGCTTACATATTCATACATATTTTTTCCCAACTATTAGAATTAAAGTTTTTATGGGAAAACTGCAGTCAACTAAGTCAACAGCCAAATGCAAAAATATTGTTCATCTTCCACAAGGGTCTTTTCAAGTGCAAAGACCATATTATCAATTATGTGTGAAATGTTTAAATTAATGTTCTAAAAATCAACTCTTTAGCTCTATACTTCTGCTACAATTTATGTTAAGGTTTAAACTGATCATAAGCTAAAGGTTAGGAAGCCTTTGGCCTACTACATAGATTATCCTCGTCAATGAAACATGTTCAATGAACAACCATCTTGTAACTGTTCAGGTCTGCTAACTGCTCAACTTTTGGGTATGTGAAGTGTTAAGAAAATAATAAAACAAACATGGCAATAGGTTCATCATAGTTCTGCTGGTAAAACTGAACTCTAATTCAGAATCATAACGTTCCTATGACATCCTGACATTATAATCTTTCAAGAAATGAAATGAAAGAAAATAAGCAAGCACAAAACACACACCCCCAGAAAAAACTTCTTTAAAAATGAGAATTTGTTTTGAAAGAATGACACATAGAAGTGGTGAATAGATTAAATAATTGAGCTAATTTACCAGAAAAATCTAATTTTCTGTTGCTCTGCTCTCAGCTTTAGCTTTAGTATGAAATATGCCTCACTGCAGAACTTGATAAATCCAAAAGAAAGAAAATATGTAGATCAACAAAAAGAATAAAAAGAGAAGAAAAGATAATCAGCAGAGCCATAAAAAATGAGAAGGAGAAAAAGGAACAGGGTGAGAGAGAATGAGAGAGAGAGACAAGGATATAGAGTGAGGAATTAATATGTTTTCTTTTTGTGTTTTTCTAGTGTTCTTTCTACAACTTGACTAATATTTATTTATTTATTTGTTTGCTTTTTTGTTTATTGACCAAACAATAGTTTTGATCAGCAGCTAATCATTAAATGACTGAATTTCTGGGAAAATACAGAGTATTGTCCAGGAAAAATTACAGGATGAGTAATCTGAATATACACACTTTTTTTTTAAAGCCAAGTTCTTTCCTGATTTTAAGCTTCAACAAATAAAAGGACAACAAAGAAATTCAGAAAGGAAAGCAAACAAACATTAAAGTCTATTTTAGCTGGTGTTCTCTGAGGAAGCAAGAGATTATACCAATAAGGCCAAGAAAAAACTAAAAGGAAAAAGATGAACTTTCATAGTGGAATTTCAGCTATGACAATAACCTTGCAGTTTGTCTTAACAAAATAATATTTAAATGTAACTAAGCAGTATAATTATTCTGCATCCCTTTCTTTCAATAGAGATATGATAGTTTATCTTATTTTCACCTAGAAACTTGTCATAAGGCACAATTTTTTTTTCAGTGAAATAGACTAGATTATCTGCTGTCATAAATTAATCCTCCCAATTATTTTATGTCCACAACTCTATTGGCTCTGATATTGAAAATCTATGGAATCACTCTCCATCACCTACAGCTGGCAAAGGGGTGAGTCACAATGTGTAAAGCCAGATCTACAAAGAAAAAAATTAGACCATCTCACGAATCTTATAAATTCTTTCTTTGTCATAAAAACTCCCAAATAGTATGTTTTTAAAGATAGTTCTTAAATGATTTTTGAAAAAATCAAATCCAAATTATTACAAAGAGTAAAAAGTCTTTTTTATTAAAAGCTTTTCTAGACCTCACAATGTAGATGGCTTTATATAGCACCTAGGTATTTCTCTCAACATTAATAGCTTATTTATCACATTTTAATGTTTTGTATGTTGAAAAAAATGTTATAATTGATTAGGACAGTGACTACAGTCTTTATTTTAAGGAAAAATAAATTACTCCTTTCCTCCTAAAGAAAATAATTAAGTCTGTGCATTCTTAGAATCAAGAAAATAGTGCAATGTATAATCTATAGGTGAAATAGTAAATTATAAAACAAAATATAGGTAAGAAATAAGTATATTTATTATTAATATCAAATTCACTTATAGTATTGCTTTATAAACTGATAATAATATTAGAATTACTTTCACTACAAACACAAAAATAAAATAAATTTATATTAATCGCATTTATCTGGATAATTCCAGCAATTTCTAATCATTTCTCATTGAAGCAAAGGAATTCTTCACGTCATAGTGGAGATCTGAGGAATTTTTCTCTGCCTTGGTAAAAGTTTTGCTTTGAGTTGTTGAATACAACTGAACTACTTATTATTTAGATTTCAAAATCATAATTTATAAATCTTTTTCCTAGTGGTAACTTTCACAGAAACAGAGGCACATGTAAAAGTCCAGACAACGTTGAACAAATATTTATCTTGAAGGAAACTTCTGAAAATAGTGAACACAGCAAATACAATAGCAAATACCCAGGGCTCAGGAGAAAGCTACCACTGCCTTAAACAAAGCAGAGATACCACTCTTACTGTAGGTTGACTCACCGACAAAGGAGTCAGCCTGTGGAGGTTGCATCTGTTTGCCCCATATTTTAACTTTATTTTGGTGTGCTGACATTTAGAGTGATTCTGATTGGTCTGGAATTAGCCCTCTTATCGTGTGAAACATCTGTACTGTATTGTTCCAAAGGATTAGCTGCCCACTGGGGATTCTGTGAAGTCAGGACAATAGAGGTCATTAAAGGTGCAAACATTTATTTTCCGGCCTCTAGTTCAGCAGGGGAAAGCTATGCAGCTGATAGATTTGTTCTTTTTTTCTTTTTTAATCCAGAGCTCAGCATTCTTGCAAATACAACCAAAAAACTTTGAACCAAACTAGAATTGTTACACTGGAATTGATGACTTTAGGAATTTAGGATTATTTACAGGCCAAAGAAGACCAGAGAGGAAAACCCCAGACTACATACCCAAGTTAGGAGTTGAAAGGAAACTACCACCAGCCTGTCAAGAGAGGTGCTGGAAATGATTCTGAGTGGTATGCGGGGCACAGCCTTAGGTGGCACTGCAAATTAAGTTATGTTTTCCACATGAAGTATCACTACTTGCAATCAACAATTTTTTTTCTCCTTTTCATCTGGCATCCCTAATTCTGCCAATTTTCTTCTCTTTAAATATTTTGAAAATCCAGTCAAAAGGCTGTTAACATTGTGAGAGTTGACAGATAAAACCTGAGAGGCAACAAGGGTGGAGAAGTAAGTCTCCGAATGTTATGGTAGAATTGCATCCCACCCAAAATATGATATGTTAAAGTGCTAGTCCCCAGAACTTCAAAATATAACCTTATTTTGAAGTAGGGTTTTTGTGGATGTAACTTGATAAGATGAAAGCATACTGAAGCAAGGTGGGCTACTAATCCATTTTTTTTATTTTTTATTTTTATTTTAAAGATATGGGGTAAAATTCGAGGCTAGGTAAACAAATGTTCATTATGCAGATATCCTTGTTGATGAAGTGTGCCTTCCCTATCATGGCAGATTCCCACTACTGCCAATCCTGCCCCCCCCAACCCCCTCTCTTACGGTCAAATTCCCACTACTGCCAATCCTTTTCTTATAGTATTATGATGATTGTTCAAGGTCCACTTATGAGTGAGAACACGTGATACTCTGTTCTCTGTTTCTGTGATAGATCACTCAGTATTATAGACTCTAAGTCCATCCAAGTTGCTATGAAATTCTTAATTTTGTCTTTCTTTATGGCTGCATAATATTCCATCTTGTACATGTACCACATTTTTTTATCCAGTCCTCTTTCGATGGGCAGCACAGTTAGTTCCACGTTTTTGTTATTGTGAACAAAGCTGCAATAAACATGTGTGTGCAGGTATCTTTTTCACAGAGTGATTTGAGTTCCTTGGGATATATTCCCAGTAGAGGGATTGCAGGGTCATATGGAAGGTCAATTTTTAGATCTTTTAGGAATCGCTAAACTGTTTTCCACAGAAGTTGTACTAGATTACACTCTCATCAACAGTGTAGAAGTGTTCTCTTTTCACCTCATCCACACCGGCATCTGTTGTTTTTTGAGTTGTTGATAATGGTCATCCTGACTGGAGTTAGATGGTATCTCAGTGTGGTTTTAAATTGCATTTCTTTCATGACTAGTGAGGCTGAGCATTTTTTCATGTGTGTGTTGGCTGCTTGCATGTCTTCTTTTGAGAAACATCTATTCATATCTTTTACCCACTTTGTAATGAGGCTGTTTGTTTTTTTCTTTTTGGCATGTTTGAGTTCCTTGTAGATCCTAGAAATTAGGCCTTTGTCAGGTATGCAGTTGGCAAATACGTTTTCCCAGTCCATGGACAGTCTCCCTGCTCTCTTGATGGTATCTTCTGCATTGCAGAAGCTTGTCAGTTTGACGAGGTTCCACTTGTCTGTTTTATCTCTTATAGCATGGGGACTTGGGGTTTTGATCAAGAATTGGTTACCAGTTTCAATTTCCATAAGGGAGTCTCCTGCATTTTCTAAAGTTCTCATAGTTTGAGGTTTTACGTTTACGTCTCTGATCCATTTAGAGTTGATTTTTGTGTATGGTCATAGGTAAGGGTCTTGTTTTGATCTTCTGCAGGTGGTCAGCCAGTTTTCCCAGTACCATTTATTAAATAGGTTCTCTGCTCTGCAGTGTTTTTGGTGGTGGAGGCTCTACTGAAGATGAGATGAGTAAGAAATCAAGGATTTGCTTCTGGAATCTCTACCCTGTTCCATTGGTCTATATGCCTGTTCTTGTACCAATACCAGACTGTTTTGATTATTGTAGCTTTATAATAAAATTTAAAGTCTGGAAGTGTGATACCTCCCACTTTTTTTTGTTGTTGTTGTTTGTTTGTTTCTTTTGGTTTTTTTGCTGAAGATTGTTTTGGCTAATCTTGGTCATTTATGTTTCCATATGAATTCCTGTATGGTTGTTTCCAGGTCTGAGAAGAATGCTGCTGGTAATTTAATGGGCATTGCGTTAAATCTGTAGATTGTCTTAGGTAGGATGAACTTTTTAACAATGTTGATTCTTCCAATCCATGAGCATGGAATAGTTTTCCATTAGTTTGTGTCATCTTGATTTCTTTGAGCAGTGTTTTGTGGTTTACATTGTAAAGGTCTTTCACTTCTCTGGTTAGGAAGATGCCAAGGTATTTAATATTTTTTGTGTGTGGCTATTGTGAATGGGATTGTGCTTTTTATTGGTTTCTGTTTGTTTATTGTTGATGTATAGAAATGTGATTGTCTTTTGCACATTGATTTTATACTCTGAGACTTTGCCAAAGTCCTTTATCAGGGCAAGGAGTTTTCTGAGAGATTCTCTTGGGTTTTTGAGGTATAGAATCATGTCGTCTGCAAAGAGGGATAACTTGACTTCCTTTTTTCCTATTGAATATCCCTGATTTCCTCCTCTTGGCTAATTGCTTCAGCTAGGACTTTCAAAACTATGTTGAAAAGGAGGGTTGACAGTGGGCATCCTTGTCTTGTTCCGGTTTTCATGGGAAATGGTTCCAATTTCTGTCTGTTTATCAGTCTGTTGGCTGTGGGTTTCTCATAGATGGCTCTTACTATTTTGAGGTATGTTCCATCTATGCCTAGATGTTCAAGGGTTTTTATCAAGAAGAGGTGCTGGATTTTATAAAAAGTTTTTTCCTCATTTAATGACATAATCATGTGGTTTTTATTTTTACATCTGTTGATGTATTTAATTACATTTATGGTTTTACGAATGTTGAATCAGGGATTGAACTGAATACAATCAGGGTCCTTACAGGAAGACAGCTACATAAAGACAGAGGCACCCTGAAAAAACACAAAACACTATGTGATGAAGAGAAAGATTGAAGTTATACAGCTGTCAACCAAAGAATGCCAAAGAAGGTCAGCAAACCACCAGAAGCTAAGAGGCAAGAAAGGACTTTCCTAGAGATTTCAGAAGGAACATGGCCCTGCTAACAGGTTGATATTGGACTTGTAGCATCCAGAACTGTGAAACAATGAAATTACATTGCTTTAACCATCCAGTTTGTGGGACTTTGTTAGGGCAGGAAACTAGATACAAAGTATCATACATTTAATAAATGGGGCCTAAATTTAAATTCAGGTTTACCTGGCTGCAAAAATTGTCTGCCTGTATATCCTTTTACCTTCTCAGTGATATTAGGAACAAAGTATGGGTAGATAGGTGGTGGTGGTACTGAAAACATAAAGCTAATTACTCAACTAAAATATGCTATCTCCCAATTCTCTGCAAATTAAAGACACTCTTTAATGACCCAACTACTAGTCTGATCTGAACAGCTCTCTAAATAATATAAGCCTATCACTTCTGTAAGGTTAGCTATTTGTAAGCACATGAGAGACATGATTTAAAAGCCAATGACATTTACTAGACCAATATTTCTCCATTATGGATTATGACCATTAGTGAGTAATGAAATTCATTCAATGAGGGATCATCCTCATGTCCCCCCATGAAAAGAAGGAAACTAAATTGAATAAAATAGTAATTATGAAGTACACTAGTACATTCTCCAAGTACTAACTTTGGAAACATTTATATCAGACTGTGTGTGAGGAGGAGATACTGTATGTGTTCTAAGTGGTTATATAAAATAAATTTCTTATTATGAATCACACAAAATATTTGAGAGCCACAGGATTAGGCCATATTCCATATCTGAATACTACTTTCTTACATTAAGGAATCTAGAATAAATGGAATTAAATAAATTTAACATATTGTATTTTAGAGAAAGCATTGCCAATCTGACTATTCCTAAGATATTGGTTATTATTTAAAATTATAGAAATTCGTGGATTTGTGGTGAGAAATAAGGGTTCCATGACTGCCAAATTTCTGTTTCTTCAGTCACAAGACTTGCCCAAATATCATGAAATTTTATGGTTGCCATCCAAATGAGTTTTCCTAGTCATCCATGCCTCCTGCTCTAAGAACAATAGAACAAGAAGGCATATTATGATAACTATTTTCATATCTTGATATACAATATCAACAAACAGAACAAAAACAAAACATCTGTGAAAAAAATAACACTTATAAACAATATAAAAACTTTCAAAATAAAACATCCAGAAGTGAACAAATAAATGACTGACTGTTCAACTGGACATTCTAATGTGAAAGAATCTCTATTTTTTGGTCCCTCAAAGGTTATCTAGTCATTTCCTTTTAAAGCAAAATGACATATTTAGCAGCTCAGAGAAATGAAATATTTTATCATATAATATCTGAGAAAAAACTGGCACTTACCCTGGTATCCTATGTCCCAGACTTTTACTCCTGAAACATGCAATTTTTCTTTATATAACAAAGCCAAATCAATAAATTTTTGAAAAATACAAATTACTACAACTGAAAAGAGAAGAAATAGAAAATATGAAAGGTGTTATAACAAGCAACACAACTGAATTAGTAATTAAAATTCCTCACAGTTAGCACAGGTCAGTCCTAAATGACTTCAGTAGAGTGCGTTCTATAAAATGTTTAAAGAAGAAATAATATCAATTCTCACAAAATCTTTTAGAAAATAGAGGAAAAAATACTTCACAATTTACTCTATGGTACTAGTATTAGTCTAAAGGAAAGTCAGACAAAGACAACACAATGTAAAACACATCATAGATGCAAAAATCTGTTACTCTAAAAATACAGAAAATAGATGAGAAAATTGTTAACTTGATATTAACAAACAAAATTGCACAACACATAAAAAAATTACACATTAGGCCCAAATTCAATTTATATCAGAAAGGAAAGATTGGGTTAAATTTTTTAAGTGTAATACACCATATTAACAAAATAAAGAACAAAAATTACACAGTTATTTCAACAACTATATTTTTGAAATGCTTGAGAAATTCAGCACCCATTTCTGATTTTAAAAAAACTCTCATCTAACTAGAAATTGAAGGAAACTTTCTTACCTTAATAACAACACCTTAAAAACCTACAGTAAACATCTCATTTAGTGATGAAAGACTGAATATAAGATCAGGAACAAGGCAAAATGTCTGTTTCCCATGTGTCCATTTAAAATTGTACTAAGCATTCCAGTCAGTGAAATCTGGCAACAATAAAATTAAATAAACAAATAAATAAAATGTTGGAAAGAAGAAAGCAAAACTGACTTTATTTTTAAGTGATATGATTCTGGATGTTAAATATTCACAGGAATTCACAAAGATCCCTGCTAGAACTAATCAATGAGTTCAGCAAGGTTACAGTATACTAGATCATTACACAAAAATAAACAGTACTATAGCAATGAAAGGTCATTACATAAAATTTTAAAATCCCATTTACAATAGCATCAAAAAATTAAGAATAAAAATTATCAGAAAGTGTAAGACCTGTACACTAAGAATTATAAACATTACTAAAGATCTAAACAAGGAGACATCTATTTGTATAGATTGCAAGACTAAATTATGACAGTTCTTCCCAAATTTTTCTATAGATTGCATTGAAACGCTATTGAAATCCAGCAAAAATTTTATTTTTTTAAATTTGTATCTTTTTTTTTTTTTTAGATACAGGGCTTCACTAAATTGCCCAGGTTTGTCTTGAACTTCTGAGCTTAAATTATCCTCCTGCTACAGCCTCTCAAAGTGCTGGTATTACAAGCATGAACCACCACATCTTAATAGAAATTTACAAGCAGTCCTAAAATTTATATGAAAATGAGAAGGGTTCAGGATAGGCAAAACAATTTTGGAAAAAACAAAGTGACGAAATTACACTACCTGAAAAAGTAGTGAAATTGGACTTCAGCAGACAAAAGACTTTATTCAGAAGACATCATTATAAAATGAAAGAACAAGCCACAGACTGGAAGAAAAGATTTATAGATCATATAACTGGTTGACGCACTCATGTCCAGAACTAGTAAAGAACTCAGTATGAAAACAAACCACCCGATTACAAAATGAGCAAAAGAGGTTATATCAGCTTCCTAGGGCTGATGTAATAAAGTTCCACAAACCAAGTTGTTTAAAACAACAGAAATGTATTGTCTTACTATTCTAGTGGTTATAAGTCCAAAATTTCAGTAGGGCCACACTCCCTCTGCAATCCTGGATAGAGTCCTTCCTCAACTCTTCCTAGTTTCTTATGTTTGCCATCAATCCTTGGCATTCCTTGGATTACAGTAACTTCTTTCCAGCCTCTTACTGTCATCAGATGGTGTTCTTTCCTCCTGTGTCTGGGTCTTCCCATGGTGTATTTATGTTTATGTTTCTCCTCTTATAAGGACAGCAGACATATTGGATTATATAAGTTTATGTTTCTCCTCTTATAAGGACAGCAAACATATTGGATTAAGAACCTACCTTTTTTCAATCTGAGCTCATTTTAATGTATTATTGATAAAGACCTTATTTCCAAAAAAGGTCACATTCGTAGGTAGTGTAGGTTAGGACTTCAAAATATCTTTTTAGAGGACACAATTCAATCCATAACAGATATAAATAGACATTTCACCAAAAATATATGCAAATCGTTAATAAGCACATAAAACGATGTTCAATATCCTTAATCATTAGGGTATATAATAAAACTACATTATGTTATTTCGTACACATTTTCTGGCCTGTAAAACAAATAACAACTATCAACTATAATGTTGAGAAACTAGAAACAAGATATGTTGCTCCTGGAATGTAAAATGGTAGAAATTTGGCACTTTCCAAAAAAATTTAACATAAACTTACTATATATGTCAATAGTTTCTCTCCTGGATATCTACACAAGATAAATGAAGACATATATCCATACAAGGTCATGCATGAATCCTTACAGTAGCATGATATATAAAGCCAAAAACCTTAAACAATTCAAATGTCCATTGATTGCTGAATGGATAAACAAAATGTGATTTTTCTACATGCTGGTATATAATTCAGAAATAAAATGAAACATACTATAACATGGATACATCTTAATAGCATAAAGCCAAGGGAAGAAAGTTAGATTCAAAATACTACATACCATGTAAATCAATTGCAGTAAAATGCTCAGACGAGATAAATCCTAGTGACAGATAAAAAAATCAGTGATTAGTCGGGCTCGGTGGCTCAGCCTGTAATCCCGCGCCTTTGGGAGGCTGAGGTGAGTGGATTGCCTGAGCCCGCGGGTTCGAGACCCGCCTGGGCAAGCAAGACCTCATCTCTACAATAAATCAAAAAATTAGCTGGGCGTGGTAACGCGCGCCTGTAGTTCCAGCTATTTGGAAGGCTGAGGCGGAGGGATCGCCGGAGCCCAGCCGCTGCGGTGGCCAGGAGCGGCCACTGCACTCCAGCCTGGGTGACAGAGTGAGACTCCAACTGAAAAAAAAAAAAAAAGTTCAAAGATCCTGAGCAACCTTACTGAGGACAAAGAAGCAATTATCTGGTTTTATATATATTTCCAACTTTATATTTAGTTTACCCTTTCCTATAATTCTTATATACTTTTGTAACATTTTCCTATGATTTCTTTTATTTTTGCTATCACTGAAATAGAAATCACCTCTTACTTTGCCACTCAGTGAATCCATCCCACTGGTGCCCCATAGAAATGTGAGGGCACAACATATGAATGGTTTACATATTTTAATACAAGAAAATATCAAGCACAATTTACAGTTCATGTATATTTTTATATAAGACACAGGAATACATATCTATGAGCTCCTTTGAAGTAAAACAGACCAATAAGTAAAGAATCTCAGGGTAAAGTTATTCACTAAAATTATTTTCCTTTTAGCCAAATCTTGCTTTCTGAACTCCCAGAGGTTTATCATATTCTTTTCTCTGATAATATGCAAAGCCCAAAGCTGCTATGTCATGTAGGGGTTGAGGGAAAACTTCCCTTTTGCCCTGTGAAGGTTCATGGAAAATCAATTGACAAAAGGCAGATTAATAGGAGAAAGGATGTGCAAATTTATTTGATCGTAGTTTACCTGACATGAGAGCCTTTAGAATAAAGACTTAAAGATACAGGGTAACTGTATATTTTTATGCTTAAATTCAACAAAGTATAGAGAGTTGTGGAGAAATATGATTGAACAAAAAGGGGATGATCTAATGTGAATAGACTGAGTAGGGAAACCGAGCAAGGACTGTTTGTTTAGATCCTTCTTGGCATCTGAGCTGTGGCTTTCCCTTCTGGATATGGACAGAACCCTCTCTGGAATGCTGGTCTTATGACTTACAATCAAACATGGTAGGCCAAAAAATGTCTTTATGGACAGTTTTTACACAGAAAGATGGGAGAAAGTTATACAAATATTTTTAGGTTTTACATGTGGCTTTGGGGGAAAGAGTTTCTGTTCCTATGACCTGCCTTGGGGGAAGAGGGATTCTAGTTTCTATGGCTAGCTTTGGGAAAGAGCAAATGGCCAGAGACAGGAAGAGAGCAAGATAAGTTCAGAGAAAAAAAAAACAAGTATGCTTTTTAAGACTGCATCTTCTTACTTTTGGTAAGATCATAGCTCATTGAAGTCTTGAACCCCTGGGTTCAAGAAATCCTCCCACTTCTGCCAAGGGACTGGGACTACAGGTGCAATGCCATTTTGCCCAACTGATTTTTAAAAAATTTTTTAGAAACGGGAGTCTCACTATGTTGCCCAGACTGGTCTAGAATTTCTGGATTCTGAGGCTTCTTCTTTGGTTTATTTATTTGTTTCATCTCACAAAACTAAAATTTATTTCTTTATTTTAATTTTTATTTTGCATTTGGGTTGTGAGGTATATGTGAGGATTTCCTACAATTGCATGCTGGTGAGTTTTGAACTTCTAACAAGTCCTCTCTCCCTTGGTAGTGGACATGATACTCAATGGGTGGTTGTGTATCCCTTATCCAGCCTCCCTGCCTCCTCTTATTAGCATTGCCCAGCATCAGATTTTCCTGCCTTTGTGTTCATATGTCCAATATTTAGGGCCTGCTTATGAGTGAGAACATGCAGGTTTTTGTTACTGAATGATGGTCTCCAGCTGCATCTAAGTTGCCTGCAAAGAACATTATTTTGTTCGTTAGGACTACATAGAATTTATCGTGTATATGTACCACATTTTCTTTATCCAGTCCACTCAATGGACATCTGGGTTGGTTCCATGTTTTTACTATTGTGAATAGTGCTACAATGAACATGCATGGGCAGGTGTCTTTTTGGTAGAGCAAATTATGTTCCTTTGGTGTATTCCCAGAGGTGGGATTACTGGGTCATATGGTGGCTCAATTTTTAATGCTTTGAGAAAACGCCACATTGCTTTTCACAAAGGTTGAACTAGCTTACATTCCCACCAACAGTGCAAAAGCCTTCCTTTTTCTCTGCAGTGAGGTTTCTTCTGAGCTTTTATATGGAAGTATTATTATTAGTAGTATTATTTGTATTATTATGAGGTCCAACAATTGTCTTTCAAAACAATGGTTAGACATAAGATTATAATGACATTACTTACATACTATTTGGCTGTATCACAGTGGTACATGCAATTGTTGAGTTAAAAATATTTGATGTGATTTAAACCTAATTTTGAATATACTTCAAGGGTGTTAGCAGACGCAGATAAAACAAGATCTAGTAAGTTCAGCAGTTGGTGAAAAGGACATAGGGTACTGGAGCTTTTTCTTAAATTACACAATTTTTCCCTTTTATTCTGAGTTAGGGTATATACAACACAGAGGTTTTATATCTTTGTAAACCCTTTTGGGTAGTGATCTAACCTTTAATAAGCTAACTTTCTGAGTTCAAGTTCAGTTCATAAAAAGACATTTTCTAAAGAGCAGGAAGAATCATATTTAGAAAATGTAAGTACATCATCCAAAAGTCAATGTGTGTGTTTGCTATTCACTTTTCTCAATGTTCTCTTATCATCCAAAAATATATTCCTAGGTGCTATAGCCAAACTTTTTTTCTTCATATATTAGCAACATATCCCTGTTGGGTAAGAATTTTCAGTGTTTCTTTCTTCAAAACACCTAAAAACTCAGTTAACATTTCATCCATTTTTTTACATACTTGTAAGAAATATCTAGAGAAAAGTATATTCTGTGGATAAACTCTGATTATTAAACTTTTGGAATAACTGCAACAGAAAGCAGCCAAAAATTAGAGGATGGTGGGAATGTGTTGAAAGAGACCCATAAAACTATTCCACTTCTAAATTAGATTAAGCTAACTTACTAGTGAAAGTTAAAGAGACTTACTAATGCTCAACACTGTGGTGTGTTTTAAGGGCCGGGCAGGCTCTATTTCTCCAGTGCTGAATGTGCAGGTACATTCAGCCCTTTGTATGTGTGGGTGTCGCCTCATGAATTCAACCAACAATGGATCAAAAAAAAAAAATCCTTAAAAAATGGATAATTATGTCTGTACTATGTACAGACATTTTTTTCCTTGTCATTATTCTCTAAACAATACAATATAATAAACTATTTATATTGTATTTGGTATTATTTGTAATCTAGAGATGACTTAAATTATATGAGAGGATGTGTGTAGTTATATGCAAATACTATACCATTCTATATAAGGAACTTGTACATCCATGTACTTTGGTATCTGCAGGGGGTTTTGGAGCTATTTTCCCATAGATACCAAAAGATGTCTGAATTTCACTTCTCTTCTTTTTTTCCCTTTTTCTTTCTTTTCTTTTCTTAAAGACAGGGTCTTGTTTCGTCACCCAGGCTGGAATGCAGTGGGGCAATATAGCTCACTGAAGCCTTGAACTCCTGGGCTCAAGGGATTCTCCTACCTCAGCCTCCCAAGCTGCTAGGACTATAGGGAGGAACCACTGTGCCCAGCTCCGTATTTCACTTATATAAGATGGTGTTCCTAAGGAGATAACCTTGGCAAAGGAAGCCAATAGAAGGTTTAGCAAATGCATCTCAAATGAAGCATACTCTATTTTCAACAATTTACCTGTGGGTTGAAGTTCAGAGAAAAACAGAAACAAAAACAAACAAAACACCAAAAATAATGACTTAGAGCCACAAGGCTATACACTGCTAGAAAATCAGCGGCTTTTATTCCTCACCTGGTTTGTTGCAACCGGAGATGGAGTCGGGGTTCTGAGATCAAGAAAAGGGCCAACAGCACAAGCCTCCATATGATTATTGCTCCGTAGGAATATATTTCCCAAAGGCAAACATAATTACGACAGCCTGCGTTATATATGGACTGCATCTCTCCCTTATTCATAGCTTTAGCATATTATGCAAATCTCTCTTATTTTAAGCTTCAGTAATGAATCATTTTAGTACTGTTTTAAACAAAATTTAAAGAAGCCTGCTTTCCATGGAAATTGACAAATTTTATCTGTGCATCTCCCCCCTTTTATATTTTTACCATGATTTATAATGTTTTCTCTTCTCCTACGCTTTTTTTCTGTACATATATTTGAAAAAGAAGTAAAATATGTACTTATGTGTACAGATGTGTGACAGGGCTTGGCAAGGTGCTGGTGGGTCACCTATGCCAGCGATATTGAGTGATTCCTTATTTAGTAGGCTTTGCCACATACATAACTGTGTACACAGTCCAGGGAAACAAGAATAACATAATGCAATCCTTTCGTTTTGTAGGTCTGTTTTCACATACGTATGTGTGCATGCATGCATATATGTATATATCAGGATGTATGCATATTTGTGTATATCTATATTAGGATGTATATCAGGATATGTGCATATATGTGTATATTTTGTGTGTGTATATTGTGTTCTTAAACATGGTGTGTATATGCATGCATACATATGTGTGTATAGGTAAGAACTGGGCCCTGCTAATTAGGGGGTCATCTGCTTGCTGAGGGCTGTAGTAGCTTTGGGTGCACACATCACATAGGTGCATAGTTAGAGCTGAACACTCCTCCATGATTAAGGAACAAAAAATTTGGAGAGCCTGAAAGAAACTGGGAACAGAAGGCTGTGTGAGCAGAAAGCCAAGGAAGAAGAGTAAAGCGACCCCTGATTAGGGTTAATCACAGAACATATTTTGAGAACCAATACTCACTGAGGACTCAAATTTGTTTGCCATGAGTATTTAATTTAAACCTTCCATTCTTACTTATGTAATTCTCAGTGAATTCTGTGCCCTACTATTGAGTTTGTGCATGAAATATTTCAAGTATACAAAATATATAGCAAATGATATAACCAACAGACATGGGGTCACCTCCAGCTTAAGGAATTTAGTATTTATAGTTATAATTGGAGTATAACTTATGTCCTTTCTTCCCCAGAGGCAGCCACTATCAAAATTTCTGCCTATCCTGCATCAGCATGCTTATACCTATAAAGCAAGTTTTCTAAGTGAATGTAATCGACATCCAGTGTACTTATTCTTCAACCTGCTATATGCTTCACATTATTTTTAGAGATGCATTTTGGAGAGTCAGTTTGTTTATGTAAATATAATTTCTAGAAGCATATCTGTTTTGTTAATTTAATCGTTTTAAATATTTCCTTTATTTGATTAATTGTTTGAGACCTATTAAACTGTATTTTTATTTTGTTATAGACTGGACTTAAACATTTAGTACAAATACTTGAGCTAATAAACTAAAGGTATTTAATGTTGATACTTTATTCCTGAAGAATAAAATAATCATGGAAGTGAGACTGCTCTGCTTCCCACACTTAGTACTCTCCCCACTCTCATCCCAATGTACACACAACAGTGGCAAAGAGCTAAGTTTTCTGTTCTGTCTTTCCTCTCTCTCTGTCTCTCTCTCTCTCTCTCTCTCTCTCTCTCTCTCTCTCTGTCTGTCTCTCTGTCTCTGTCTCTCTGCCTCTCTCTCTCTCTCTCTCTCTCTCTGTTTCTCTCTTGCTCGCTTTTCCTAGCACCTTTGATTGCTGAAAGCAACAGGCCTTTGAACATTCCAGCTTTGTGCAGGGGGTCTTAGTCAAAGCGCTCAATTTCCTCCAGGATCCCTCCAAGCGTTGTCGTTTCTCCCCCCCTTTGTTTCTGAAAGGCATGACTCTTTCTCTTCTTACTTGAGTCCTCGCCGCCGGAGAGCCTGGTTCACTAGATCTGAAATGAGGCTTGAAGCATCTAGTGTTAAAAGTTTCACAGATTATTCTAAACTTATATAGGAATTTAGAGCAACCAGTTAGATAGTTTACATGTTCCAATTTATTGGATCATCCACAGTTGTACCACAGATGATCACTTTTTACAGGTAGATTATAAGAATACTCCTTGTCCAGAAGATGTTGCTCATGCATAATATTTGTGTTGTTCAGCACAAAGGGTGGCATATAACGGGCTATCAAAGTTTATTTGTGGACTGAATTAGAAGATGTATTAAACGAATGACAGAGGACAGTGATGAAAAACCTGTGAGGCACAAAAATGTTCTTCTAAAATATGGCATTATGAAATAAGTTCTATTATATTGTAGTTTTGATAGACATTTTGAAAGATAAAGATAAAGAGAAATATGTGACTGAGAAGGGGAAAAATCATATTTAAGAGCTCCAGAAAACCTGAATCAAAAATTGGAATAATAACTTAATAGGACAAGAAGGGTGACTATGTCTGGAGCAGATGCTTTATTGTCTGCTAGCATGAGTCACTCCCTGTTGGTTTATTTATAACTCTTCTGCCATGTTCTGCAGTAATGTAAATCCTTATGATAAAACAGAGCAGGACTACACCCAGCAGGATGGCTCCACTTTTCCACACATTTTCTTTGATAAGACCTGGAGGCTTCTGGAGGCTGGCTGCTCTTATAGCAGGGACTGTTGACAAGCCATAGCATAGCATTACTCTTTAAACTACTTCTCAAATACCACAATTACTGACATCAGCAAAATATTCATTCTTTTTGCAGAAAAGGAAGTGATTGGGCATTTTAACTCTGCAAGGAAAAGAAAAAGGATTCAAAAATTTTTAAATCCTATGAAAACTAGGATACAAACAGAAAAAAATCTCAGTATCTCTATGACACTAAGAGCAATTTTAGTGCTATGGAAAAAGAAGTGGTTTCTCAAAAAGACCAACACTTTGAGATTGATACCCAGAGCAGAATTGGTTCTGTGAAGAGGTTTTCTGCTAGACTGGACTATATTTTTACACGTAAAAGTCACAGAATAAAATCCAAGTACCAGACATTAAAAACTTTTTTTTTTTAAATGTAAGGATCAATGTTTGTCTTTAATCAGGAACAAATGACCCCTTTGAATCTAAAATGAGGAAATAAATAAGTCTGGCTTTCTCCGGAGATCAGTAATAGGATACAAAGATGTTAACTTCTAGCTCACAGATGCATTAAAGTCAAACCAAACCACTGGTGACTAAACATTATAATATCCAATAGCTTTTTCTATGGCCTAAGTAAAACTACTTGATAGTCCCAGTTCAATTTCCAAACATAGACAACACATAAATACAAAACATGACTCAATTAGTGATTCTGTCTTCAGCTGCAGCCACACATTAAAGGAACATTGTTCTCATCTGTAAAAGAGACATGTAATGCAGATGGGGAACATTTCTTCGTGATTCAAGTAGATATCTCAGGACAAGGACTTTTAAATCAGAAAACAAAAGTTGTTAGCAATTGAGAATGTGAACATTTTTTCTAAATCTGTATTTGTCTCATCCAGTTGGAACACTACAGATGATTCTTTTCGAAAGTCCAGTTATAAGATTGTGTGGAATTTCTCTCTAAGTAAATTGCCCTTCTTCTTGGGAAATTATTAATAAATTTTTGAACAGAATCATATCATTGCAAAGTGACTTTCACTGAGCATAAAACAGGATTATGCTAAACTGGGTGAGTTAATTCCTTCATCCTAGAAAGTGGCCCATTTACTTAAAAATATTTTATATATATATCATGGATGTTACATAATTTCCAATATATAGTTATTCACATTATTTGCTTATTCCACTTATTGACTTACCATACAAAACAATTCAAAACACCCATATGAAAAAATAAGATGCAAATTTATGCAAACTAAATGATTCAGAAATATCTGCAGTTTTAAAAATTATTACAGTTATATTAGAATCTGTGTCATACAATTACTTTTAAGTGTTTTTTTTAACATTTTTAGTTTCATTCAACTAAGAAATGCTCTAACATTCATTCCACTGAACAGAATAATTATTTAAAATTTTATCATTAAAAAATTGTGTCTTTATATTTTTAAAGCTTTTCTCACCAAATTTGTTATTTTCTCTATATCTGCACAGTTCAACACAGTAGGCATTAGTCATATGTTGTTATAAAATTGAAAACTCACTTCCACAGTCCCACTCCCTGCATTCACATTCTTGAAGCCACACATGGCCAGTGGCTACTTACTTGGAACAGAAGTAGAGCATTTGCATAATTGCAGCGAGTTTTATTGGACAGGACAGCTTTGAATTATACCACATTGATTAGTTTGGTATACTGTCTGTACATATATACATATATATATATATATATGCTTGTATTTGTGTGTGTGTGTGTGTATATATATATACACTACACTAAATTTAATCCAGTGTGTATATGATTAAATTTAGTTTATTTATTGCAGCTTCTTATTATGCAGAATTAAAATTGCCTTCATTTTAGTATGCTTGTTCCATGTGGTCATTTTTTCACTTTCTTTTTGGTTGATAATATAAAACATAAACTAGGAAGATGTAGGTGTTCATATTTTGCATGTACTAGATTATAATAATAAAAAAATCCAGATGAGATAGATGGAGAGATAACATCTATACAATGTATACGTGTGTGTGTGCATGCATACATGTACACATGAGAGAGGGCCTAAAAAACAACAGGAATTATTTTTTTGGAGGACGAGCCCCTTGTTATACAGGCTTTCCCCTCTAGGTAAGCGTTCTAGGAGCCCGTCCACATTAATGTACCAGCTTATTGTTGTGAGAAGCTGCATATGGCATCAGTGATTTTTTTTCTTGAGATATTTTTTCAGTTTGTTTACCCATTTCATGATGTGTGATTTATGAACACACCAGCCCATACCTCACTAAGTGTTCAGCAGTTTTTGACCAAAAAACAGCATGACCCTTTTGTCCCATCCTCACGATTCACCTGATCTCTTTCCAAGAGCCTTTTTTGTTTCCCCGGATGAAAAATGTCCTCAGATAAAAATGCTTTGCTGATGTGGAAGAGGTGAAACAAAAAATGGCAGAAGCACTAAAAGCCATCAAAACTGGCAAGTTCAAAAATTGTTTTGAGTGGAGGAAAAAGTGTCTCAATAAGTGTATTGCATCAAACAAAGAGTACTTTGATGGTGACTGAAGTTTAAATATGTAAGAATAAATCCACAATTTTTTATAAATAATTTTTGTTTTGGGAGTCCCCTCTCCCACACACACTCACACAGAGAGAGAGAGAGAGAGAGAGAGAGAGAGAGAAAGAGAGAGAGAGCGAGCTATAATTAAAAATAATGTTTTATTATTCCACACCTCTTCTTAAATGTTTCTATCACTGTAACAATTCTACACTGACATAATAAATTACTCATTTTTCAAATAAATACATAAGAGTAAATGAATTGTATACATGTATCACTCATTTTATATTTTTTTATTTGCAGGTTTGCTATAAAGGTCAATGGGAAAACCCATACTGAAATAAAAGCATGGCCTCCATATAACAAGAGCAAAACAATACACTCTGTGTTCTTCATCACATTTATTTCCAGAAACAATTTTTCCCCAAGGTAGATTCATTTACTAATATCAGGAGTAATACATCTGCTACCATAATTTTTAATGTATCTTGCTAAAAATATTTTAAAAGCTGAAGCACTGATGCATTAATATTTATTTTTCTTAAAGTTCACTGAGAAAAAAATGAATAAATATAGTTGCTATGATTTAAATGCTTGCTCCTCCGAAACTTATGTTGAAATGTAATCTCCAACGTGGCAGTACTGAGAGGTGAGGCCCTTAAGAGGTGATTGAGTCATGTGGGCTCAGCCCTCATGAATAGATTGATCAATTTATGAATTGATGAATTTATGGGTTAATGGATTATTGGGTTATCTTGAGAATGGGAGTGGGGGTGTTCTGAGAACAGGAAGGAGGACCTGATCTAACATACTCGGTCACCTCACCATGTGTATGCCCTGTGCTGCATCTGAATTTTGTAGAGTCCTCACCAGCAAGAAGACCCTCACCCAATGTGGTTCCTCATACTTGAAACTCTCAGCCTCCTACCTGTAAGAAAAAAATTTACGTTTCTTTATAAATTACCCTCTTTCAGGTTTTCAGTTACAAGCAACAAAAACTAAGACAATACTGCAGCATCGTTGTGATGCACGTGGTTTTGGTGCAATACAGTCTACACTGAATTTGCATAATGCCTTAGTCTCTGAGGCCATTTTACTCTTCCACAATGATAAAAAACATTACCTCACTGTGTTGCACTAAAGATTGAAATATAGTGAAATATATTTCATTTGCCCCTCTACCATTGCCCAGAATCAGGGATGTAGACCTTATCACTCTCCCCTTGGCTTCTTTCTCTCTAGTTTGGGCTTCATTTATCCTAAAATTGATCAAGTTTCTCTTTGTAGTAAGAGTAATGGGCACCAAGAGCTGCCAGAGACACAAAACTCCACAGGGGAAGCACATGGTACAAGCTCCTTTCATTAGCTTCAGGTAAAAATAATGGAGGAATCTCATGTATAGCTGCTCTGTTTGCATGTCCACATGGTGTCCTAATCACCAACAATAGATTTTTATAATCTTTGTCCAGAGTCATTTATTCCACAATCTCTGTGTAGAGAAACGGAGGAATATCTGCTTACATTAAGACTTCATGTTAAGTGTGAAGAAACAGAGAAAAGAAGCGGGAGCTGTTTTCAGAAGAAAAAGGAATACCAACAATTCACACAATAAATAATTTCTACAGTTAGATAGCACTCTTTATGTTATAATTTAAAATTGAGTTTTATTATGTATGTGAATAGGTTGATCGAGCAATTGCTAATATGGTAAAGTGATCACTCTGGAATCAGGAGGAATGAATAAATGACCATTAACCAGTTTCCAAACAGTGGATATAAATCCACACCAATTAATTTAAAAACTAGCAAACCTCCAGTTTTTCACCCTGAACAGCAAGTTTTAACTGTTGAGACATGGTGAAATGTAAGGCTTTATTTCTTTTCTTTTCTTTCCTTTTTTTCTTCAAAGGGGATTTCTTTAAAATTTAGAATCTTGAAATTTCAAAAAAGTGGGAGGTATTTTAAGTATAAGATGTACAATTCTCACCTATGAAATTATACCGCAGTACAGAATATTCGGTTATAGTAGTTTTAGGCAGGAGGTAGTAATATAAGAATTTCTCAAATTTGGAACATATGCCTTGCTCTTTGGATGAAGCTTTAAACCATCTTCAAATGCCTTAAAAAGGTACTTACCCTTTTGCTAATATTCTGCTCTTTGGCAGGGGTAGGTGCTTGAAACTTAGGTTTGTAGAGTGGGGAATCCAAAAGAACCCAGAATTATCTTTTGGAAGGCAGGCTCCTTGCAGTACACTCAGAATTTGTTCCTCTAGATCAGATTAACCAAAGTTTTAGCCTGGAAGTTTTGAGAAGACTGCGTCAAGATTCACATAAGAAACATCCTGAGTTGTGGCAAATGTAACTGGTTGTTGCATTATAACAACCCACTTGCCACAATGCTCTGAGTGTTCAGTGGTTTTTGACCACAAGCTGCATGATCACTGTGCCCCACCCTTCTTCTTCACCCAATCTCACCCTGAGTGACATTTTTTTGTTTCACCAGATGAAAATATGTCCTCTAAGGGAAAGATTTTGCCAACGTGGAAGAGATTAAACAAAAGATGGCAAAAACACTAAAAGGCATCAAAATTGATGAGCTCAAAAACTGTTTGGGGCAGTGGTGTATTTCATCAAACAGAATACTTTGAAGGTGCATTGCATCAAACAGAGAATACTTTGAAGGTGACTGAAATGTAAACATGTAGGAATAAATATACAATTTTTTCCTAAATAAAGTCTATTATTCGGTGGGGGGACCTTCCCTCATGTGTGTGTATAAACAAATTTATTTTGGCACACAGCATATTTTAACTTTTCCTAATATTTTATTCAGAGCAGATTTTAGGGGCTTTTTGTTATGTTTAATAAATTATTCCTTTACTATATATGAGACATTTCATCCTCAAAGAAACAAACATATTTTACAAACAGGAATGATTCCCCACTCCCTTCCCCAGGCATCTGAAGATAAATCACTTGTTCTCCTAACTTATTGAATTAGGGAGTAACATTATTTCTTTAAAAGATATAGATAAAAATATTACTTAATTAAACAATAGCCCATAGATGCAATCTCATAATTATGTCTGCTTCTTATCAGAAATAGACATCAATTCATGGATTCAAGATAAATATGCAGGATTTTGTTTTTGGTTTTTTTTGTTTGTTCCCCCAAGAGTATTCTATAAGGGTGTGAGTTCATGAGTTCTGAACTAATTGAGGACAAAGGAGTATTTTAAGCTAGATCAGAGATTGCTGGATTTTGATAGAAAATATGAGTTGTTTCGTATGTATCACAGAGGTAGAGTAGGATGATTTAAAAAAGCATATAAAATTAAAAAAATTCTTTAATAATTCCAGTGTTATGCAAATAGATTTGAAGATGAAGGAAAGAGAAGTAGGGTAATGCTAGGTATAAAAGTTGACATATGTTTCATGTTTGCAGAATTAAGCAGAAAAACAAGATGTAGGAAAATAAAAGTGGTTTCATGTTATGAGTAAGAGAAGAAAATGATAAAAATAGTGTTTAAAGAATATTCCTTTAGTATGTTATAATATATATATAATATGTATATATACACATAAAGACATTGCCATTTTATCATATTGTTGTTTTTCCTTTTAAAAATTTTATTCCATTTTCATTTTACATATAAAGAATCAAAGGAGCCACAACACTGTCTCATCACATGACTGGCTGTCCCATTATAGTATATAAAACTTTACTGTTTACTGTTTTCACATATATCGTGCTGGTCTTTTCTCCTTCATTTTGCCTTATACTTACAAAAAGATTTTCTTTTTTCTCCTGTATGTCTAAAACACTGACCCTCTATCTGAAATATGTATTTCTGAGATGTCATATTATTTTGACAGATTTCAGACATGTATCTGCAGTAAATATTACCTGACTGGTATTAATATGTCCTCTACTTATCTTTAGTGTTATTCAATTTGATCATGATGTGTTTAAGCATAAATTTTTATTTTCAAGCAAGTGACTGAACATTCCCTAAATGTGAGGATTGTGTTTTTCATTAGTTCTAGAAATTTCTCAGATTAAATTTCTTCCAATATTTTCTTTCTTCAAACATTTTTCATTTAGATATATATTATGTCTCATCCTATTCTTCAATATCTCTTAAGCCTCTTTGAATAGTCTATCTTTCTGGATTTTCTACTTAATCTGTCTATTTTCTTCAGATGGATCATTCATTTATTTCTTTTGCTATACCTATGTTATTGTTTAACTCATGTAGAATTTTTTTTTTTTTTTTTTTTTTTTTTTTTTGAGTTGGAGTCTCACTCAGTTGCCCAGACTGGAGTGCAGTGGCTGCTCCCGGCCACTGCAGCCTTGGCCCACTGGGCTCCGGAGATCCTTTCACCTCAGCCTTCCAAGTAGCTGGAACTACAGGTGCGTGTTACCACGTCCTGCTAATTTTTTTGATTTATTGTAGAGATGAGGGCTCGCCAATTTGCCCAGGCGGGTCTCAAACCCGTGGGCTCGGGCAATTCACTCACCTCGGCCTCCCAAAGAGCCAGATTACAGGCTGAGCTACTGAGCCCGGCCTCATGTAGAATTTTTAATCTTGAGTTCATACATTTTTGAAAATCACTACAACTTATTGGTTAGTTTTGTTCCTCAAAGTCTGCCTGTATTTAGTTATAGTATCCTCTCCTCAGGAAAATTTTTCATTTCTCTTTTAATACTTTGATCATATAAAGCATTTTTATTTCACTCTTTAAAGTGTAGTAGTTTCCTATTATTACTGTAACAAATACCATAACTCACAACTTAGTGGCTTGAAACACTACAATGCATTCTCTTATATGGCGGTCAGAAGTCTGAAATGTGTCTTTTTTAATTAATTAACTTAATTTTTATTTTCAAGATAAGGAGTACAATTCAAGATTGGATATACAAGTGGTCTTCTTAAAGGTAAAGTTTAGGCCTTCCTTCAGTCCCCATTTCAGCTGGTATGGGATCAGGTATCCTTATGGATGTTATGTCCCTCCCCCTCCTGTCTCCCCTGGCAGTTTCACGCTACTGCCAATCCCTTTCTTATAGCATTATGGTAAAAGTTCAGGGTCCGCTTATAAGTGAGAACATGTAGTTGTTTCTGTGATAGATCACTGAGTATTATAGACTCTAAATCCATTGCTGCAAAGTTCATATGTTTGTCCTTATTTATGGCTGTGTAGTATTTCATTGTGTATATGTACTGCTTTTTTTTTTTTAATCCAGTCCAGTGAAATGAGACTTAAAGGGCTATAACTAAGATAACAGCAGGTCTGGTTACTACTGGTGTCTCCAGAGGAGAATCTGTTCCTTTCTCCCTGATGCTAACTTTACTAGTCCTTCCGTTTTATAAAGATAATTCAGTATTGAAGGATAATCCAGGATAATATCTCCATCTTATTTTTTTTTTAACTTAATCACATCTGTGAATCCTTTTTACCATATAAGGCAACATATTCCAGGTCCTAGAAATTCAGATGTCAATATATTTGAGAACAGTTATTCAGCCTACTGCAATATTTAGTAACTTTAATATATAATCTTTATGTACCTTGTATTTTTTTCTGCCGAATATCACTCATAGATCCTTGTTTCTTATTATATTTTGTGGTTTTAAATTGGGACTCATATTTATTTTGTAACTCTTTATATCATTTCTATGAGACTGGGCTCTAGAATCAATTTCCTAGAGAGGATAAGTTTATTTTTGATTTTTTTTTCTCTCTGCTTCATACCTAGAGGAAATACAAATCCAGTCTACTCTAAATTAATTTTTCTTTTGTATCTTTCAACCAGACAAATAGTATAAATTCAGTTCCCTCCTAGCTAGTTGCCACAAAATCTCAGAAGAAGCTATTTCTATTTTATTTTTACCCAGAGTCTGAAACTCAAAAGACATATTTTTCTTACTGTCAGATTAGAAAGATAGTCTGTGTGTTCAAATCTCTTCTCATTAACTATTATTCTTATGCCACAGATCTTTTTTTTTTCTAACTGCATGTGTGAGAATTCCTATCTAGCTCCCCATCCTGCACAAGTACAGACCCCAAAATTCCAGAACTAGCCATCCCCTCACAGATGTACAAATTCAGGACACAGCAGTTCCAGCAATTGCTTTTGTCCCAATTTTGCCTTCCCATTTTGTGCTGAGCCTAAAGAAATTCCATTTCTCTATGACATATACATCCACTCTGTTTAATGATGCAATTGATATCTTGTCTTGCAATTTTGAAATTTTGTAGTAGTGGTTCATAATCTCTAGTGATCACTTGAAATCAATATATCTGTCTCAGTTTTTGCAAATATTAATTAGTTTATTGAAAAAGTGGAGGTAACCCCCTCAGGTCCCCTCCCACTGTGAGAGCTTTTCTGTTAGCTCAATAAATCCTGCTTTCTAAAAAAAAAGAAAAAAGAAAGAGAGAAAAAGTGGATTTCACTTTAGAAAGTATAATTTTACTCTACTCTTAAGCTAATTTATGTAAATAAAGCTTAAACATGATTCAGAAGTTTAATTTCATATCTGAAGTCATAGGGTAGTAATTAATGCTATCGAGAGGTAACCAACATACATGTGACGACCTTTGATAATTATTATTTTTTTAATAGCATACAACTCTTCAAAACACCAATTTATCCTTGATCTTTTGAGGTTGAAGATTAATCAAGGTAGCTTTTATATTACATATTTAGGACCACAATACTTTGCATTACAGTATAATCCTTTCTCAAACCGAAATGCTGATCCCTGTCAGAGATTCTGTAAAGTGAAATTTTCTACATGTGCCAGTGTTTACCAACATGTTTTGGTAAGACCTTACCGAGACTGAACATGAAGAATGAGCATTCTATTTTTTAACTATAAAGATAAAAGAAATTGAAATGTACAAAGCAAAACACCCAAAAACATTCATTGTGTTTTTAAGTGAACTGCAAAGAAATTATATTTCTTAATTAAAATTTCCAAATTAATTGGTAAAAATGTAATTTCTAATATAAATATACTATTTACAAATAACATTTTCTGCATATTTGAAAATTTTTTTAGGGGTTAGCCTAGATAAATTGGTAATATATTTGCACTATTTCCCAGTAAGACTAGTATTTAATCTACTAATGTTTCCATTGTGAAGTCTCTACAGTAATCCTTAGGTAATTCATATCACTGACATTGAAGCAAATACAATTTTGGTGCTTATATATCTATAAGTTGAAGAACCAATATGAACTAATATTTGTGGCCAAAACAACAGGCCCCTTTTGGATGTCAAATCTACAGTGCATATTGCAAATTTTCTTACAATATCACAATCATCACATTTTAAATAAAAAACAGAGAGTACTTCATGACTATTTTTGTTTACTCATAAGGTAATCATGTTTTTCCTTGTTACTTATGTTAGTATAAGTCTGTTTATTATATTGTTTTCATAAAGAATTTTTATTTGTTCATAATCATTTTATCTATAACTTTGAGCCAACCACCCATAATATTTGAGATCTACAAAAATTTGGGGTGAGAATAATGGCAGCACTTATCTGGTAGATCTTACCTGGTAGTAACTGTTACTTCAAGAACATGACCAAAATAAAACTACTGAACTACATAAACCTGTGAACAATTCGTATTATGTGGCATTTATTGTTTTCTTTTTCTACATTTGGTTTCTATATAATTAACCTGAATGCATCTTTTTCTTTTTCTTTTCTGCTAATAATTAAGTATGGTACTATTTTTGCAACATATAGTGTAACTTAGATGATGCGGTCTTAATAAAAGTATTAAACAGATTATATACACATTATTGTTAACACATTACTTTCACACATTCACATTTACCATACTACTCTGAGGTATGAGTGTGCACTCATGAGAGCCTGTGTTTATGTGTCCCCAAGGAAAGAAAATAGTTTATTGCTTAATCTTCTAAAATTCACTGTCAGCTGGATAAATAAAATAAGCTTTTCTTACATATTATTGATCAGAATAAGTCATGTTATAGTGAGGTTACATGTGCTTCTATGTGTTTGTAAATATATGCGTGTGGTTTTGTACATGTACAAAGATATCCACATAGGTGAATAATGTATACGATTGTGTCAGTCAGAATCATCTAAGAAAAAATTAACTTACAGTACTAAAAAAATTAGAATTGTAAGTAACTTCTTACTCTTTATCTCGTCCAACGTCATTCAACGAGTCTTTTAAACTCTCAACCCTCAATACATTTTTGTCTAATTGACATGAGAAACTCGAATTTCTTTGTTAGGTGTCCTATTAGCCACAAATTTACAATATAAAAAGAAATCACGGGAGGAAAGGAAATGTCTGTGGCTTTAAATCAATAATCCAGTTCTAGAAATACCTTAAAAACTTGCAGTAAAGCTGTTTTACTGTTGTGTCTCCCAGATTCTGCTTCACTGCTCATTTGTAAAAACAAACATTTGCCATGAAGACATAACTGCCAATTCAGCCTAAATAAGACAAATGAGATAATGAGACTGGTGGCAGATTTGAGTTGACAAATCCTACAGAATGCCCAGCTCTAAGTAAAAAGCTTTCCTCTCCTGCCAAAAGGTCTATATGCTAATACTAACTAATTTGCCAACCTTGGCTCTACATTGTTTGACAATAGCCGAGCATCCCAATTTGTTACAGTTGTGACATTAATTTGGATGTAAAGTGTAGTTCGATCTAGTAATCTATGCAACCTCTTAACCCAGCAACCAATCACACAGATGCATACTTTCTACTGAAAAGGCTTAGAAAAGCAGAAAGGTTTTTCTTTTGTTTTTGTAAAGCTGAGGGTATATTAATATTGAGAAGGCAATAGTAAGGATACTATAAGCACAACTCACCTGCTCATATCCTGGGTACAACAATAGAGGTGAAATAAAGTATTTTATGTACTTTCAAAATGGGATCATTCAGAATATTTGCTCTGAACTAGTTATTCAAATAACTGTAACTTAACCACAAACTTTGATAGATTTTGAAATGTCAATTCAGAATATTCTTTGCAGAGTTTCAAAATAATCATAGGCATTGATAATTACATATATACTTTATTTTAATAATTCATTTTTCCATAAATTTTGTTGTATGTATTTATTTTTAGAATGTGGGATACAATTCAGGGTCAGGTGTACAAATGGTCATTATACAAGCACCCTTGTAGAAGAAGTATGCCCCCCTTCCTCCCCTGGTAGTTTCCCACTACTACCAATTCATTTCTTATACTGCTATGATAATTGTTCAAGGTCCGCTTATGAGAGAGAACATTTGGTACTCAGTTCTTTGTTTCTGTGACATATCACTCAATATTATAGACTCTAAGTCCATCCAAGTTGCTGTGAAATTCATAATTTTGTCTTTTTTATGGCTGCATAATATTCCATCATGTATATGTACCACATTTTTTAAATCCAGTTCTCTTTTGATGGGCAGTGTGGTTGGTTCCATGTTTTTGCTATTGTGAATAATGTTGCAATATACATGTGTGTGCAGATATCTTTTTCATAGAGTGATTTGAGTTCCTCTGAGTATATTCCCAGAAAGGGAATTGTGGGATCATATGAAAGGTCAATTTATAGATCTTTTAGGAATCACCAAACTGTTTTCCACAGAGGTTGTACTAGTTTACATTCCTACCAACGGTGTAGAAGTGTTTCCTTTTCTCCGCATCCTCTCTAGCATCTCTTGTTTTTTGAGTTATTTTTGATGGCCGTTCTGACTGGAGTTAGTTGGTATCTCAGTGGGGTTTTCATTTGAATTTCTTTGATGATTAGTGAAACTGAGCATTTTTTCACATATCTGTTGACTGCTCATATGTCTTCTTTTGAGAAGTGTCTATTCATGTATCTTGCCCATTCTGAAAAGAGGCTGTTTGTTTTTTTTCTTTTTGGCACATCTGAGTACTTTGTAGATCCTGGATGTTAGATCTTTGTAAGATATACCATTGGCAATTTTTTTTTTTCCAGTCTGTGGACTGTCTCCACTCTCTTGATGGTTTCTTTTGCTTTGCAGAAGCTTTTTAGATTCATGAAATCCCACTTGTCTATCTTGTCTCTAATGGCATGGGCATTTAGGGTTTTCATCAGGAATTGGTTGCCAGTTCCAATTTCCATAAGGGTGTCTCCTGCATTTTCTAAGGTTCTTATAGTTTGAGGTTTTATATTTAGGTCTTTGATTCATTTAGAGTTGATTTTGGTGCATGGTGATAGATAGGGGTCTTGTTTTAATTTTCTACATGTGGTTAGCCAGTTTTTCTAGCACCATTTACAGAATAGATTCTCCTCTCCCCAGTGGTTGTTAGTTGAGGCTTTGTCGAAAATGAGTTGTTTGAGAAATTGCGGTTTTGCTTCCAGTATCTCTATGCCATTCCATTGGTCAATATGCCTGATCTTGTACCAATCCAGGCTGTTTTGATTATTGTAGCCTTATAAAAAAATTTGAAGCCTGGAAGTGTGATACCTCCGACTTTGTTTCTTTTGCTGAGTATTGTTTTGGCTATACATTGTTGTTTGTTTTCATATGAATTTGTGTTTTGTTGTTTCCAGGTCTGAGAAGAATGATGCTGGTAATTTAATGGGCATTGTGTTAAATATGTAGATTGTCTTGGGTAGGAGGGACATCTTAACAGTGTTGACTTTTCCCATCCATGAGCATGGGATATTTTTCCATTTGTTTATGTCATCTTTGATTTCTTTGAGCAGTGTTTTCTAGTTTTTGTTGTAAATGTCTTTCACTTCTCTGGTTAGGAAGATGCCAAGGTATCTAAATTTTTTTGTAGCTATTATGAATGGGATTTTGCTTTTTATTTGGGTTTCTGTTTGTTTATTGTTGATGTATAGGAATGTGACTGTTTTTTGCACATTTATTTTATACCTTGAGATTTGGCCAAAGTCTTTTATCAGAGCAAGGAGGTTTTTGACAGATTCTCTTGGGTTTTCAATGCATAAGATCATGTCATCTGCAAAGAGGAATAACTCACCTTCCTCTTTTCCTATTTGGATACCACTGATTTCCTTCTGTTGTCTGATTGCTCTAGCTAGGATTTACATCACTGTGTTGAACAGAAGGAGTGAGAGTGGGCAGCCTTGTCTTGTTCCAGTTTTCAGGGGTAATGCTTCCAATTTCTGTCTGTTTAGCAATATGTTGACTGTGGGTATCTTGTAGATGGCTCTCACTATTTTGAGGTATGTTCCATATATCCCTAGGTGTTTTATCAAGAAGAGATTGTTGGATTTTAGCAAAAGCTTTTTCCATATCTCATGATATAGTCATATCGTTTTTGTTTTTACACCTGATGTATTTAATTACATTTATGGTCTTGCAGATACTGAATCAGTCCAGTCCTACATCCCAGGGATGAAGCCTACTTGGTCATGGTGAATGATTTTTGAGATGTGTTGTTGGATTCAGTTTGCTAGAATCTTGTTGAGAGTTTTAGCATCTATGTTCATCAAGGATATTGGCTTGTAGTTCTCTTTCTTGGATCTTTACCCGGTTTGGTTATCAATGTGATTTTAGCTTCATAAAATGATTTGTAGAGAGCTTCACCTTTCTTGATTGCTTGGAATACTTTCAATAGGATTGGTGCCAGCCTCTCCTTGTAAAAAAGGAGGTAAAAGCCACCTGGTCCAGGGCTTTTCTTGTAGATAGTTTTCTTATGAAAAAGTCAGTTTCCTGGGTTGCTATTGGTCTATTTAGGGTGTTAATTTCTTCTTATTTCAATCTAGGGAGAGTGTGTGATGTCTGAAAGTCCTCCATTTAATTTAGGTTTTCAAGTTTGTCTTCATATCAATACACATAGTAATCTCTGATAATCTTTTGTATGTCTTCAAGATTAGTTGTGACTGGATCTTTTGCATTTCTGGTTGTTTTTATTTGAGCTTTTTCTTTGTCAGTCTGGCTAGAGGTTCATCAATCTTGTTTATCCTTTCAAAGAATCTGCTTTTTGTTTTGTAAATTTTTTCTATTATATTTTTGTCTTCTATGTTCTGTATTTGGCTTTTATTTTGGTGATCTGGATTTTTTAAAATTTTAAAGATTGAGGTACAATTCAGGGTTAAATATACAAATGTTTATTATGCAGGTACCCTTTTTGATAGTTTCCCTCAACTGCCAAACCACCCCACCCTCAGCAGTTTTCCACAACTGCCAGTGATCTGGATTCTTCTGCTGAAGTTAGGGTTTTGATGGTCTTGCTTTTCCAGCTTCCTTAGGTGATTTGTTAGACTGTTAATTTGTGATCTTTCCATTTTCTTTATGCGTGTTTGTAGAGATATGAATTCCCCTCTTAGTACTGCTTTTATGGTAAGAGATTTTGGTAATAAGTTTAATCGTTTTCATTTGTTTCCAGAAATCTTTTAACTTCTGCTATGATTTACTTGTTAACCCAGGAGTTGTTCAGTATCATGCTATTTAGTGTCCATGTCTTTGTGGGTTTGAGGGGAGTTCTGTTGAATTTGATATTTATTTTTATTCCACTGTGGTCTGAGAAGATACATGGCACTATTTCAATCTTATGAATTTTTTTATACTTGATGTATGACTGAGGATGTGTTCAATCTTAGAGTACATTCCATATGGTGATGAATAGAATGTATATTCCATGGTTGTTGGATGGAGTGTTCTGTAGGTATCTATTCAGTCCATTTGGTCAAGCATCAAGTTGAGGTTCCAGATCTCTTTGTTGATTTTTTGTCTCAATGATCTGTCTAGGATTGTTAGTGGGATATTTAAATCCCCAGCTATGATAGTGTTAGAATCGATATTTTTTTTAGTTTTCCTAAAAGTTGCTTTATGAAAGTTGGGTGCATATATGTTTAGGATAAGTATTTCTTGTTGATGGATTGAACATTTTATCATTATGTAGTGACCTTCTGCCTTCTGTATCTTCCCCAGTAGGTAGTCTGACCTTTCTCTCTTGCTGCCTTCAGGATTTTTTCTTTTATACCTACTTGGTGTAAGCAAACGACTATGTGTCTAGGAGTTGGTCTTCTCACTTGATGTCTTGCAGGGGTTTTCTGAATCTCTTGTGTTTGAATGACTGCATCTCTGATGAGATGAGAAAAATTTTCTTGTATCATTTCATGGGATATTTGTTCCAGGGTGGTCTCTATTGGCCTCAGGGATTCCAATTAATCTTAGGTTCGGCCTCTTGATAGAATTGCTCATCTCTTGGAGGATTTGTTCCATCATTTTAAGCTTCTTTTCTATGTTTTTAACAGTTTGGGTTGGTTTCATATTTTGGTCCTCAAGGTCTGAGATTCTTTCTTCTGCTTGGTTAATTCTACTTTCCATGCTTATCAGTTTGTTATTTATTTCATTCACTGTATTTTTTACTGCTGTCATTTCAGTTATCAACTCCTTCATTGTTTCCTCTTGTGTCTCCTCATTTCTATTTATCATCACTATTAATATCTTGATTTCTGGGTTTGTGGTTTGAGACTAGTTGTTCTGGGGGATCTTCATTGTTTGGGTTCCAAAGTCTGTATTCTCAGTTGCTGTCTTTTCAGTGGGTCTGTATGAGACCTGTATTCTTCCATTGGCTCTTCTTCATTTGTGAAGATTTTCCTATCCCTCTTTTCCTCCTTATTTAATTCTTTTGTTCAGTGTTAGAGGAGATAGCTTTTACTTCTGTTGGCTCAATCTCCTATTCTTCCTTATGTAGATCATCTGGATTTGCTCAGTTTTGAAGCCACAGTGGGATTGGGGCAGGGGGTGGGTGGGCTGTGCTTTTTGCAGTTTTGACATTTGAATAAGTAGGGAGCTGTGGTTTAGGAGCTATCTACAGATTTCAGTATCCACCAACAGATATGTGGGCTCCCTGGGACCCACTTCCCACTGCCTTACAATCTGTCCATGCAGTGTGTACATGTTTGACACCAGGAAGCAAAATGAGATAAGAAAATGGAAAAAAAATGGAAAAAGGAAACAGAGAGACAAAAGGAAGGCAATGCAAGAGAAAAAGAAGAGGGAAAACAGGCACACCAACTAACAAACAAATAAAGAAACAAAGTCAGAAAAACAAAAATAAAAAAGTATGCAATCATACAAATAAACAAACATTAAAAACCCCCATTGATGTACTCACCCTCAAAAATACCCATGCACAAACAGAAAACCTAAAAAATAACAATAGCATAACAAGAACAGAGTAACAAGTAAGAAAACATAAACAAAAAAAAAAAAGAGAAAGAAAAATATTTTTAAAAAGAGCTCATTCTATGGCCATTTCTGGAACTTCAGGTTCCTTTCCCAAGCACTGCCACCACTTTTGGCTGCCACCACATTAGGGGGCAAGTCCAGTCTCCAGCCTGTCCTATCTGATCTCAGCACAGGTTGATAGGGTTGCTCTCAGCATGGGTCAGATGCCCTGTGGACTGCTGTGAGAAGAGGATGGATCAGATCTGGACTCACATGACTAATCTGCTGCTACCACTGCTGCTGCTGGCAAGTCTCTCACTCAGATCAGCGTGCGGATGGTGCATCTGTCTCTCCAAGTACTATGGTCAATCTAAAAAGGATGTGAAGAAGCCTTTGGGTCTCAGGTTGGAGTCTGGACAGAGTTGGGTGGGGTAACACAGGTCTCCGCCTTGTCATGGAACAGAGAAAATGGTGGCAGTTGATATCTTTTTACTGGCACAGGGCTCAGTTCCAGATTTCCTCACCATGCCTCCTCCACGGTTTCTGCTGCTACTGTCCTGCCTGCAGCCACAGGTGATGACTTGGGCCAAGTACCGGATGCTGAGGATCATCTGTTCCCTACTGCTTCCTCTCAAGAGACCCCTGAGAGTGATAGGTGATCCTGAGCACTGGGGGCTCCAATCTTAGGACAGTGGTGTGTTGTAATCACATTTGAAGGCGAGCCCTAGTCCCTGAACCTGAGTCTCACCTCAGACAGACTTTCACTCACATACTGGCACACACCAACTCATGTAGAGAGTCTTTATGGACACTCGCTTTTGCAGAGACTCACACTCCGACCAGTTCTGTTGCCATCTTGCCCCATCTTCACTACATATATATTTTAATCAGCTTTCCTAATTATTTAAAAGAATGTGCTCCTATGTGTTTATATTATTCTTGATAAACCTCAATATTGTGTATTAGAGTAGAAATATACTAAAAACTCAGTTTGGAGAAATCGTGTATTTAAAAAACTATAAAATCGGCATGTAGTGTTTAGAATGCTTGCTTCAATATTTTAAAAATTATCCTTAGTTAAGCAATAAAAATGCCACAAGTTTGTACAAGGAGGAAAAATATAAAATTTGTTTATTTTGAATGAGTATGAATTAATGTAACTCATTTATTTGAGAAGTAGACTGGAAATTCACGGCTTTAATTCAGATTTTGTAAACTGCACTGAACTATTTAGACACTGATAGTTAAAAAATAACATACAACAATTTGTAATAAAAATTATACTAATATTACCATTATGAAATCAATGAAGGAAAAATATTTGCCTCTGTTGGAAAAATTTAAAAACAAAACAAAGAACAAAACCCTATAAAACAGATAGAATTTTAGCAAATTTTTTTGTCATTTTATGTTAATACTTGCAAATTTCTTTAAATAGAAAGCTTTATTTAAAATTTAAGATATGTTTACTGAAAATATGAGAGCTTAAAATACTTAAAAATCACAAAAATAGAATTTTTACAAAGCATTTTTAATTCTTGTCTATTGAGTCTTTTTTTAATTGAAGGAGAAAATCAGCTGAAAATATCAAAATCTATTCAATTTATAACAAAATAATTCTACCATCGTTCTAATTAGCCTATACATTCATAGAAACATAGAATTGCCAGAACGTTCCAAGTCATATAAACTCATTTTCAGGCAAATGTAATTCAATACATAAATATTTTCTATCACAAGTGTGGCAGGCAGCTTCTAAAATGGCCACAAATAATTCCACATCCTAGTATTTATGCGCTTATGCAATTTCCTTCCCTTGATTACAGGGTACACTGAGCAAATTACTTCTATCAAATAGAATATGGGAAAAGTTATAGCATATCACTTCCACAACTAAGTTACAAAAAAATTATGCTTTTTATCTTGCTTGTCCCCACTGCTTTCATTCACTTGCTCTGGAGAAAGTAATTTGTCATGTTGTGAGCTGTTCTATTGAGATATCATATACTTAGCAACACTTGTCTATAGCTAACACGAGTATAACAGGAATCTGAGGCTTGATAAAGCCCACGGAAGAGGGCTTGAAAGTATTTCATCCTCAGTTGAGTCTTCATTGTAGCTTTTGGTATGATCTGAATCAAAGTTGTCCATATGAGCCATGCCAAGATACTTGACTCATGGAAATAATAAATGCTTGCTGTCTTAACCTGCAAAATTTTTGAGTTGTTTGTTATACAACAACAGATAACTGATACAAATTTTGCTACATGGAAGTGTGGGGCTGCCGTAACACATCGATAAACTATGGGAAAAATTTTGGAGTCATACAGTGAGTAAAGGCTGGAAGGATTTTGAGGTATCTTAGCAAAAACCTAAATTGTGTTGATGAGACTATTAGTAGAAATCTGGACTTTGAGGACATTGTTGATGAGGGCTCAAAATAAAATGAGTAACATAATTGAAAACTGGAGAAAGGGGAAATCCTGTTATGTAGTGGCAGAGAAGTTAGCATTGTCATCTGTGGTTATAGGTAAAGCAGATGTTTCCAATAAACTGTGAATTAATTATCTATCCAAGCACATTCCCAAGCAAAGTACTGTAGTTGTTACTTGATTTTCCTTACTGCTAATAGTCAAATATGAGAGAGAAGAGATAAAGTGAAGAAAAATTCTTAAATAAAAGAGAATTCTATACTGATAATTATGGGGGAAAAAAACCCCTTATTCTCTTCAGATGATAGCAAAAAATACCAAAGTTAACTGTTTTTGTAGCAAAGTTCAAATCCAGGATCCTATCATGAAAATATGAACTAGATGTGAAGTCAAGGATGTATTTGGAAAACCTTTTCTTAAGTTATTAGATGTCCAAAAGTGGTGCTTCAGAGTACTCTCTATTTCTACAAAAGACCCTTTAAAAAGATTAAGAGTATACCTCACAGTTCCCCAATAACAAAGTCTCTAAGCAACAAACAAACAAACAAACCTTAACTAAGAAAGTTGTCTTGCAATCCATGAATTAAGAAAGTTAAATTTTGTTCCCTTCAGCTCTCCTAGCAGAAGTGAGGGTACAGAAGAACTATCTCTAAGGCGTTTATATGTGTGACTTTGTCTAAAGGAGTTTAACCCAGTGAGATTTACTACACATCTACAAAGGTTTTGGGGGAAAAAACTCTATCTACTGAAACACTGCTAGAGAGTCCAAAATGAGTGCTGAACCTCTGAAATTCCAGTGGCAGGAGGCAAGTGGAGAAAACTACTCATCTGAAAACATATGCTGTTTTTTATGAGAAGCAAAGGATAATCAGTAGCCTCTGATTTGCTTGACTTCTTTATCTCTGAAAAAAGCCAGATACCATACTTTAAGCCGTCTTATAAAGAGGCTTACATGGTAAAGGACTAATATTTTCATTCAACTGCCAGGAGAACTTAAGGCTTGCCAAAATCCACATGAGTTTACTTGGCATTCTCCCACTTGAGCATCAAGGTGGCCAGATGACCACAGCCCTGGTCAGCATCTTCAATGCAGCTTGGTAGGAGAACCTGAAGAAAAAACTCCAAGCTAAACTGTTCAGATTCATGATCCACAAAAATTATACCTGAGAAATGTTTGTTGTTTAAGTTGTAAAATTTGAGAATAAACTGTTATGCAACAATAGGTAAGTAAAATGGAAAATTATATTTTACAGTCATTATTACATAATTCATATTTTAGATATTTTTCATAAAAGTGAAATGAAACACACTTCTTAAAATCTTAACAACCAGACAAAATTTAAAAGAAGATATACTTGTACTTTCTGAGCACCCACTTTGTTGATGAAGTTCTGTGTCAGTTTTTTGTAATCAGCACATCAACCTTCTATAGGATGCACATTAAACTAATTTTATTATTGTTTAAGTAGTTTCAAAGCTTAAACAAATTATCCAGATCAAATAATTAGTATTTATTGAAGCTTGTTTTCAAACACAAATGTCTAATTTAAAAGTCCTTGTATTTTCTACTATATCTATTAATCTCTATTTTACACATAGATGTTCTCAATTCTTGAACTTCTCAGACTGTGTTTAATATTTATACTGTCTAAGATAATAACTTATTATTAATTTATAAATTTTAAGAATTTATTTAATTCTTTAAAAATATGACACGTTTTGTACGATACTGTCACTAACTCAACATCAGTTGTTCTTCTATTTAGATGTATTTGAAAGACTCACAAGACAATGTGTTTCTTTGTTTGTTTTGTTTTGTTTTGTTTTTGAGTTGGAGTCTCACTCTGTCACCCAGACTGGAGTGCTGTGGCCGCTCCCGGCCACTGCAGCCTTGACCTGCTGGGCTCCGGCGATCCTTCCGCCTCAGCCTTCCAAGTAGCTGGAACTACAGGTGCGTGCTACCATGCCCAGCTAATTTTTTGATTTGTTGTAGAGATGAGGTCTCGCCAAGTTGCCCAGGCGGGTCTCGAACCCGTGGGCTCAGGCAATCCACTCACCTCAGCCTCTCAAAGGCACAGGATTACAGGCTGAGCCACTGAGCCTGGCTGACAAGTGTTTTTAACACTAATTTATTTAAATTTAAAAGGCACAAAGGAGGCAATAGAAAACACAACAAAATAGCCATTTCATCAACAAGTTTCATAATATTCATTGCTCTCCAGGATGCCCACTGAACAAGGAATGTTTGATTGCAAAAGAAGAGGTTGACAAGGCTCAGATCACTCTAATGCAGAGAAGCAACTCCTTTACTCCTCACCTAACTTGTGCACTGCTTGTCCTAAGGTTCTTCTAACAATATGTGTCAAGTCACATCTTTTCAGTGCAGCCACAACTCATCCATGAAGTTTATCAATAAATAATTCTGATAATCAGAGACAATTTTTTTTGGTATGTTGTTGACTAGATTGTCAGCAGATCCCAGGGACTGAATTGCAGAGGGCAAATAAGGGTCATATTAGCTTCTGTTTCTTGGTATGGAGTAAAAATTCAGCCTCACTCTTCAATCTTTAATACCAGTCTACCTTTGAATTCTGGATAGCACAGTAATTACCCATATATTTTTAGTGCCTTTTTATATCTATTTTTAAATATGTTAATTTTTGATATTGCAAACAAAAAGACAGATTTTTACAGCAACAGTCAATAATATATGTAAAATTCAAGTATGTGTGACTAAATATATTTGTTCTTGACCACTTCTTTTCACATGCTTTTTATCATCTTTAACAAATTTTATTTTACTTTTTGCCCCTTCATTCAAAGTATCTACACTTATCAAGACATAAAGAAAGACATATTTGAATAGATATCTAATTATTCTAAACTAATTCATTTCCTCTTTACTTAAGTCAATTTCATTGGGGGTTACATCAATTAGAAATTGCAAATCAATTTTTTTCAGATAACTTTCCATTCTGTGGTTTCTCATTGGAATATTTCTTTTTCTCTTTACTTTCTTCCAAACAGATAACAGCTTCTTTATTAAGCCAAGAATCACTAGATATGTTATTAAAGTTGTATATCAAATATATCTTTAAAATATTTCAATGATGTTTCACATATTATTTTCAATAAAATAAGTAGTTATTAAAAGTCATTGTGCATTAAATTTGGGGCCTACTACGTTTACAGTTCAACCATATCCAGCTACACAAAATCAGCTTTGACAAATATTGTATTTTAGGTATTATTGTATGCTGTGGAACACCTACTTCCAAATGGAATGACATGCTGTTGATTATATTTTGTGTTATTCCCTCCAGGAAGGCTTTCTTAATCAATTCTTCTCTGGTAATGTCCTTCATAACTTGAGCTGATCAGATTATACATGTGTGAGCTCTTCTAGCTTGGATTACATGCTTCTCAGTTATGGACTTCACAGCATATTTGACTCTAATTTTCAATATATAAGAAAGCCTATCCTGAGTGCTATAGTTAGGATTGTTGCCCTTCTGAATCACATGTGGGAATTTAATCCTCAGTGTTGGAGGTGGGGCATAGTGGGAGGTATTTGGATCATGGGGGTGGATTCTTCATGAATAGATCAATGCCTTCCCTTGGGGCTAGGGAGGCTCAGTGAGTTCTCCCTCTATCTGTTCCTACAGGAGCTGGTTGTTAAAAAGAGCTTAATGATCTCTCTCTCTCTCTCTCTCTCTCTCTCTCTCTTTCTCTCTCTCTCTCTCTGTCTCTCTCTCTCTGCCTCTCTTGCTATATGATCTCAACGAACACTGTCTTGTCTTTGATCCTCTTAATGAGTGGAAGCAGCATAAGACCTTCACAAGGAGAAAATGCTAGCACCATGATTCTTGTACATCCAACAGAATCATAAGCCAAATAAACCTGTTTTCTTTATAAACTGCTTCTAAAAATGTTATTTCTACTTGGTTCAAAACACATAGCTATCAAATATTCCTGAATCCCCTCAAAATCATCGGAGTCAGTGTTGATTTTACCACTACACTTGCCATTGATACTGTTATGTATAAGTGAAGTCTAGAAAAATTATATTTGCATCCTCCACATTGAATATATTAGAAAATTATTATTATTATTTCATTATAAAGATGTTATGTATACTTCAAGGTTAGGTATACAAACATTGATTATGCAGGTACCCTTGTTGATGAGGTATGCCCCTCTGTCCCCTATCAGTTTCCCTAAACTGCCTATCCCACCCCCGCTCCCCTGACAGTTTCCCATTACTGTCAATCCCTTTCATATAGTATTATAATAATTGTGAAGGTTCACTTATAGTGAAAATATATGGCACTCTATTCTTTGTTTCTGTGATAGATCACTGAGTATGACCGACTCTAAATCCATCCAAGTTGCTGCAAAGTCCATATGTTTGTCCTTCTTTATGGTTGCATAATATTCTATTGTGTATATGTACCACATTTTTAAAATCCAGTCCAGCTTCAATGGGCAACATGGTTGGTTCCATGTTTTTGCTATTGTGAATAGAGCTGCAACAAACATACATGTGCAGGTATCTTTTTTGTAGAATAATTTGAGTTCCTCTGGGTATATTCCCAATAGGGGACTTACTGGGTCATATGGAAGGACAATTTCTAGTTCTTTCAGAAATCACCACACTGTCTTCCAAAGAGGTTGAACTAGTTTGCATTCCCACCAGCAGTGTAGAAGCATTTCTTTTTCTCTGCATCCTTGCCAGTATCTGTTGT
>CAUYQG010137097.1:0-28685 GCA_963574415.1 Tarsius wallacei | reverse complement strand
CAATAAATCAAAAACATTAGCCGGGCGTGGTAGCGCGCGCCTGTAATTCCGGCTACTCGGAAGGCTGAGGCGGAAGGATTGCCGGAGCCTAGCAGGTCGAGGCTGCGGTGGCCGGGAGCGGCCACTGCACTCCAGTCTGGGCGATCGAATGGGACTCCAACTCAAAAAAATTTAAAAAAAATTAAAAAAAAAATAAAGCTATGTTCCTGCCTGCTAGTTACTAAGGTAACTCTGAAAAACTGAGTAGTAAAAAAAAGACTTCCACAGGATGTACCCTAACACACATTCTACTCTGCCTACTCAACCAGCACCATAATTTTAAACATTCACTTAGCATCTATGTGTAATCAAACAGGTATCATCTGAGAATATTCCAGTTACTAAATAGCGCCTCATTATGAATCAGTATGATGGCATGGCTCTCTATGAATATTCTAGTATTCTCCACTCAATTCTAGTAACAGTTTAGCAGTGATAAAATAGTGTCTTGCCCAAGTAGTTATTCTCATTTTGTTTCGCTTTGATTGAAACAGATTTTCTTCCATCGTGTGTAGCATCACACTGTTATATGGATTCAATGACGTGACCATGATGACCCCCAAGGTTCTGATGACAGAGGAACAAAATAATCACTGAGCACCTCTCTTCTGAGAGATCTTTTTATTTCTTTGTTAAAAGGGAAACAAATCCTTTAAAGGAGAAAACCCCAAGGAGCTTTTTAATCTTTTCTAAAATTAACTGGAAATAAGGCATGAGAAGTAATGACTGCTACTCTCACTTCTTTGTTCTTTTACTCCTTGACATCACTGGGTTCTAGTGCAACCCCCCAGGCCACCTGCTTCAAAATCATCTGTTCGTTAGAAACACAGAAAACAGATTTACTGGACCCTATCCCAAACTGACTAATTCAGAATTTCAGGAGAGAAGTCATGAAGGCCTACATTAAAAAAAGAAAAGAAAAGAAAAGAAAACACTTTCCAGGTGAGAGTTATTCACCACTGAGTTTGAGAACCACTACCCTATATATTGTACAAATATCTGCCCAATGCTTTAATTTTATTTGCCTGATACTTTTGTCAGGTGAAGATTAGGATAAATAATTTAAGTTTAAAGAGAATGAGATTTTGACTCTATCACCAACTACCTATATGAATTATATTACAGAACTGTTATGAAGAAAAAAAATGTATGAGCATGAGATAGGAGCACTCTGAAAAAAATGCATCTGTAAAACCAAATATTTGGACAGACAGTGTTGAAAATCCACTCTACCTCTGAAATTCTGATTTCACTTTTCTTTGTCTCATATTGACAGTAGATGGAATGCAAAAACATGTTTAAGAGAGTAACAGGTTCCAAAGCCACCTCTAGTCTTGGTAGATGGCCCATGAAAAACATGTTCTGCTGATCTGATTTTAACAATTCTATTAAACATAAAACCCTATATCACATTTATTCTTAAGTCCCTGTTCACAACCAGTCACTCTATTTAATCTGATTTTGTTTCAGTGTATATATTATTATAACTGTAATTTCAGAATAAAAAATAACTTTGCTAAACAAAGATTACACAAACATTTGCCATCATCTATAATTTAATGTGTAAGAAAGAAAGGGCAGAAATAAGATGACTGTTCAGAATGAAGGCTTTCCATGTATCTATTAAGTCATATAACTCAAATTCACATCAATACCATCAATGTATTCAGAGTGAAACTCCACTGCAACCCCCGTTAAATGTATAAACTTAAGTATTGAATATTCTAACATTATCAAGTGCTAACATTTATGGTAATTCTGACTGAAAAGAAAAAATTTTGTATTGATACAATCATACTTTAAAAATATGGTGTAACTCTCAATTTAAACTGGCAATTTCATAATTATTTTCCCCATTTCCCAACTCCAGTAAAATAACAGTAAAGAAATAAAACAAGTATTACTACCCCCTCAAGGACAAAAAGTATGCAAGAAGTTGGTACTGGACTCCCCAAGAGAACACTGCGTTTTAGAAAACAATGAGGCAATGCCTTCAGAATGCTGGGGGAACATCCTTTTCAACCTAAATGTCTATAGCCAACAAAACTGTCACTTAGTGTACAATCAAGTACAAAGGTAAGATGAAGACAATGTCACTCACATAATGGCTCAAGTATATACACCCCACACATATCCTCCCAGAGGCTTTCTTTGGAAGCTATTGGAGAATAAGCTTCAGCAAAATAAAAACAAACAGGAGAATGGTAAGGGAAGGTCTACTAAGTGGCCAGCCCAGACTGCTGCAGAGATTTTCTGGAGCTTGTAGGGAGGTCTAAAAATAATCTTACATAGTTGCCCCTGAGGACTGGGAGGGCAGGAGACTGAAACTTTTCACTGTAAGACTTTCAGTATTATTTGTTTACATGTACATTGATAAGAATTAGAAAAAAAATTAAAAACAACTGATAACATTGTGACAGCACAGAGGATTTCATATTAAGCTGGGACGAGCCATGGACAAACCACCGCCACCTTACCCATTTTACCTGCAAAGACCTACATGGCCTATGCCTCCCACCCCCCACCTTTACCTTTTCACTCACCAGCAATCTTGACTCTGCTGTGTTCTAGCGGCACAAGCACATCAGGCACACGCCTGCTTCAAGGTCTTCACATGGGCCATTCCTACTGCTTAGAGAGCTCTTTCTCTAGTATCTGCATTGCTTACTTCTTTACTCCTTTCAAGTCTGTATTCAATCGTCACTTGCTCAGGGAATTCTTACTCAGTCTTTGACCTCAAATTTCAGCTGCCTGTTGTCCTTTTCTCAGATTTTTTTTCCTCCTTAACATTTAACATTATTTAACATAAAGTCTGCTCATTTCCCCCACCACAAGCAAAATTCCAAGAAGACAGGGAATTTTGTTTACCAGTATATATACCTAGTGCCTAGAACACTGTCTGACACATACTTGACACTCAATGAATGTTTACTGAATCAATGAATGAATTAATGTCATGAGCCAAATTATTTTTCACTTACCTATATCATTCTACTACCTAAAGTGCAAGCCCTCAATTGAAAAAAAAAATATGGCTTATGACAGCAGAGACCTCGAAGGTGTTAATGCTGTTAAAAAATAAAGCATACCGGCATCATCAAAGAGGGTATTTTGGTATTCAGTATCTCAAAATTTCTTTGGGAATTTTCCAGAAAAAAACATACTAGCAAGCAAATTCAAGTTTTTTTCTCCAGAAGCTGGTATGCTCATAAATGGACTCACTCTTGATTCCTGGACCTCTACATATACTCATACCTAATTCCATGCCTGGTTCTATAAAGCTCTGGCCTTCCTCTACCCTGGATCCTCTGGCTCAAGATTTCTTCTGGAAGGATAACCAAGCCAGTTAGAGAGTAAACCTTTAAAGTACACATTTTAATTTTAAAACATTCAAGACATTTAAAAATGTTAAAAAAAAATTCAAGACACCCCCTCCTAAGCTCTGTTAAAAAAGAATCTCAGCCAGGCTTGGTAGCTCAGCCTGTAATCCCGCGCTTTGGGAGGCTGAGGTGAGTGGATTGCCTGAGCCTGAGGGTTCGGGACCCGCCTGGGCAACTCGGTGAGACCTCATCTCTACAATAAATCAAAAAATTAGCCAGGCATGGTAGCGCATGCCTGTAGTTCCGGCCACTTGGAAGACTGAGGCGGAAGGATCACCAGAGCCCAGCAGGCTGAGGCTGCGGTTGCCGGGAGCGGCTACTGCACTCCAGTCTGGGCAACAGAGTGAGACTCCAACTCAAAAAGAATCTCAAAATTAGACAGCAAAATGAAAAATACTTGGATATCACACTGGTTTTAATTAGTTATATAAGTGTTATTCCTTCTAGTAATACAGATAAAAATTTAACTCTCTTGGCCATGGGTTTAAAACCTACTTAACAACTACCATGCTGCCAGGCATGGTGGTATATGCCTATAGCCTCAGCTACTCAACAGGCTGAGGCTAAGGACGTGAGCCCAGGACTTCAAGGTTTTAATGCATGATGACAGCACCTGTGACCACCCATTGCACTCTGGCCTGGGCAACACGGGGAGCCCTGTCTTTAAAAACAACAACAACAAAAAAAACCTATCCTATTTACATTAATGAATAAATTACCAATTTTAAGGAGTTGATATTTTTAAAAGTAAATTTTTAAAAACTATAGTTTGGGGTGAAGTAACTCCCAATACTTCAGTACATACTATGTAAAAGGCACTATCCTCTGTATCAAAGATCTAAAGCTTAAGTAACACTGTAAATGACCAAGACACATAAGGTAAATTTATTTAGACAGAGCTGCAACTAACTCCAAAATATGTAAAACAACAAAGGTATAAACAAAGCACTCCCACATAACAGCTAGAGCAGCAATGCATTCTGGTAGAGAACATGGAGTACTGACACGAGTACTGACATTTCTAACTGAGGACTTACAGAATGAATAAAAGAAAATAAGGGCATTCCATGAAGTGATAAGACCATGAGCAAATGCATCCATTCATCCACCCATTCAATTCTGAGGGCCTGTTCTGTATGTACTAGGTGCTACAGATACAAAGAGGGAAGCCAGCCCCCACCTTCAAGAAGTGCAGCCACATGGAGGAAGAAAAAACTCAACTGCAATGTAGTGGCCTGATAAAGAGTGAATAGATAGATCAACACACTCAAACTTGCTCATGAGTCACTATGGTTTTGGTATGACTCTATCAGAGGATCCAATGATGCCTTGACCATAAGCAAACAGCCCGACCCAACTGCCACAAAAGTCTGTCAGTGACAGTGCAGCACAAGATTAGACAGCTTTCCTGAAGGTGGTATATAAACTCAGTTTTGACACATCAGTAGGAAACCGGAGATACCAGTGGGGCAGAAGAAGGAATGAGAATACATGGCATATTCAGACACACACAGCAAAGGTCTGCAAACTAAAAAACAAAGAATGTGCAGAGACTTTGTGTGTCCTTTACAGGAAAAGTTTGATGCTGCCTGCAAAGATTCTCGTGTGGCTGGAGCTTCGGTACACAGCAAAGTAGTAAGAGAGAGATGAAGCTAAAAACTAAAGGTGGAATTGAATTATGAACATTCTTGAATAGCAGGTGAAAGACTTGTTACCCTCCTTTGAAGAATTCCAACATTCAACAGGACTGAGGAAGAAAAAAAATCAACTGATCACATGCTTTAAATCAGACCTTAAATTATTAAATCCTCACAATCCTGAGTGGTAATTATAATTCTGTGTTACAGATGAGAAAAAAGTTAATATGGGTTAAGCTGCCTGCCTTCAAAACAATCAGGACCATCAATTATTAAAATACCAGAACTGGGATTTTTAAGAGTCTAGATTCACAAGCTAGCAACTTTTCCACTATAAAAACAACAGCTATCTCTGTGGTTGAGTAGAAATTAAAAAAAAAAAAAAAAAAAATCAATTATTTTGTAACTAATAGCATAATAAAGCCAAGTAAATGGATTCCATTTCTTAGCATATTTCATACCCACCAGATATGTATCATTAGCCTAAAGCTAACTTATGTGTTCACTTTTAGTCAAAGTAAAGCCACAGAAAAGGTCAATACTCGAGTACAGCAAGTGGTAGCTGGGGGAGCGCTCCCAAATGAGAATGAGTTCACAGTAGTGTCTATAGATTTATCTTGGCTCTCTACACTGACTCTTTTGAAGGGGAGGATAATAAAATTAATGAGCTCTTGTAAAAAACATCTATCAGCTTCTCTTCACTGATGGGAATAACAAGACAGAATGTGCAGTTTACAAATGGTGTGACTTTGTTTAAGGTTAAAACGAAAAAAATCGGAGAACTTCTGAAAGAAGTGCCTTAACAGTCTACATATAGTTTATATTTTCTGCCATCAATATAGTTTATGATTCTTTTTAAAGTGCTGCTGACATACTTCCATATTTAAGCTATTTAAGTACATTAAAATTATTCAAATTTATTTAAAACTTTTCTAAGGACCCATGCTCTCTAAAGTACTAATTCTATAAATTATACTAACAATTTTTAACTAGCTGATATACTTTCCTCAGAGAGAACCCCAAATCTTAAAAGCCTAAACTTGTAACACAAAAGAGGCTTTCTCTAGGTTTTTACTAGTGCATGAAAGATCATCTAATATTATCTATAACATTAGATACTATTCTTTGTACCTCACATATACAGATACATAGTTCTTCATTCAAAACCCTTGGAGCCAGATGTGTTTCTGAACTTGGAACTTTGGATTTTAAAAGATAATGCAATACAGATACACCATTTACAGTAGTACCCCTTTATCCATGGTTTCTGTTACCCACTGTCAATCACAGTTCAAAAATAGTTGAAGACACTACAATAAAATATTTTGAGACACCCACATTCACAAAACTTTTATTACAGTATAGTTATAATTATTCAATTATTAGTTATTGTTGTTAACCTCTTACTGTGCCTAATTTATAACTCAAACTTTATCATAGTTATGTATGTATAGAAAAAGGGTTTCAGGAATCCACTGCGGAGTCCTGGAATGTATTCCTGGCAGTAAGTCCCCTGCATATGAACCTTCATGCTGTGAAGTTTCAAAGATGGGAACATGGATTCACGTGTCCAAACACGCAAGTTGTTTCACATGTCTGGCACAGATTGTCACATGCATGCACCCTCTAAAACTGGTTGTGCTTTTGTGTACTTTGCTGTACAAAAACTTTATTTCAATCCCAGGATGTCTGGAAGCAAGTCTAAAAGCAGCAGTGACGTAGTTGGTGCTGCATAGTCGATTGTATTAGTTGAGTACCTAGGCTAACTTTGTTGGTCTTACAAACTGGACTTTACAAATGCGCTCTTGGAATGGAACTCATTTGAATGTAGGGGACTTACTGTATTTTGTAACAATTTTGGCAGATCTGTGCTAGCACTCTGTAATTAAACATTATTATTCTGCAGCAAAACAGGACTTCATATTATAAGTTCAGCTTAGGTTTTACACTACTTGTCATATACAAGTATTTTGAGACTTTTGGATTAAGATAAGTAATTGTGGAATTATATAAACTCATTCAACTTGTAACGCCCATAGATGTGAATTTTATCATCTCCATTTTATAGATAACAAAAATTGAGGCACAGAGATATTAAGTACCTGCCTATTGTCCCACAGCTAGTAAGCAGTGTAGCCAGGATTTGATCCAAGCAGAATAGCTTCTGAATCCATGCATCTAGCCACTACACAATACTGTTTCTTAATGTTCTTATAATGGCCTGTATAACTATTTACTATTATTTAGGGCCTCTGTGGCAACATTGCAGCGAATGGCTTTTTAAAAAACCCATATATAGTTGGGCATGGTGGCTCATGCCTATAATCCTAGCACTTACGGAGGCTGAGGCGAGAGGATTGCCTGAGCCCGCAGGTTTGAGACCAGCCTGGGCAACATGGGGAGACCTCGTCTCCACAATAAATCAAAAAATTAGCCAGGCATGTTGGTGCATGCCTGTAGCTTCAGCTACTTGGAAGGTTGAGGAAGAAGGATCGCCGGAGCCCAGCAGGTCAAGGCTGTGGTGGCCGTGAGTGTGCCACTACACTCCAGTCTGGGTTACAAGAGTGAGACTCTGACTCAAAAAAAAAGAAAAAAAACAACCCATACAGACATTAAAGACCATTTTTCTAACTCCTTTCTAATAAAATAAAAATTGCCTTTAGGCATATAGTATTGTTTTTGAAGCATCTTTCTGCATACCTGAATTCTTTAATTTTGTAAAAAAATAATAATAAGGCCAATGATACAGCAAAAGAAACATCAATGTAAAAGTAAGAATTAAAATCCAAATTTGAAGGCACAGCAAAGGTAATATTTAGAAGACTCCAGGTAAGTCAAAATTTAGAATATAGTACAAACATAATTTGAAAAAAGGAGCTAACCGGATTCATTCAAATTTTATTGAAATCAGTGATACACAAATCCTAACATGTCTCTAGGAATAAAACTTTGAGAAAAATCTTGGCAACTGTACAATGAAAGCTGGTATGAGAACTCCCAAGTTAAAGAAGAACAGGAATTTGGCACAATATACCAGTCTTCCTATATCTGCAACAATTGTTAAAGGTATCCTGTTTCTGTAATAATCTGGATGTGAGAAAAATAGCAACTTCAACATAAATCAGACTACTAGTTTGCATTATCTTCTATAAGAGACAAGAGGCAAGAGGCTTGGAAAGTGAGAATAATATTTTTATCTTTAGAAATATACATTCCCAGCCCATGTACAAGAATTAATTCTTCCAATTTGCACATAATCTGCTTCATTTTCAGATGGCTGATTTGTAATAATCATTCATTGCACACCCAACTCACTCACTTGATAAGGGAGTTACAGTTGTCAAAAGCATAGAGTCTGACAGGCCTGGATTAAAATCCCAATTCCATCACTTACTAGTGAAGGGAATTTGGGCAAAGAACTTAACTTTGACCTCATCTTTCTGATCTGCAATAATGGGATGTTACTATTACTGCAAAGGGTTATCGTTACTTCAATAAATGAGGTAGTGCCACCTGTCCCATAAAAAAAAGGTAGTACACAGTAGTTACCACTGTTTGCATTAAAGGTTTAGCAATGTGCATGATTTTAGCTGATGGCAGGGGGAGAGGGGGGACTTTACTAAGGTAGGAAGAGAGGCCAGGAGTTAATTTCGGAAACAAATCATCAAGATGGCCCCAAAGAGTAAATATTTGTGGGTAAATCATTATTTCCAATCTACCCACCACAAGTTCCCAAAATGAAATCTCTTGGTGTGTGTAAAATGATCTTACAACTAAAAAATGCACAGTTGGAGCCAAAGGAAACCAGATCATAACAGATATTCTTATTTAAAATTACATATGACCCTCTTCCCTGCACAGAAACCAGTGTTTTGGTTTTTTAGCTTTTATTATCTCTCTGCTCTGGTTCCTCTAAGCAGAGATAAGTGAAATTCATATTCTTATGTGGCTACAAGCAGCAGGTGTAATCATAAAGGTATACTTCTCCCGAGCTAGTTACACAGTATAAGTAGCTGTAGCAACTAACAAACCAACCAAAACAAACACATCACCCAGAAATTTTCTACCTATTTCTGGAAATGACAGTGACAGCTACAAGCCAGAGAGATGCACACCAATCCAGACAATCCCAAAGGAATTAAAGTGCATTTGGCTGATCAGATGGTAAATTAATATGCAATTTTGCTCTGGGTTGGTAATATATCTCAGAGATCAATTACCTATATGTAAGTAACTGGAAAAGAGAAAAGGAAAGTAAAATGGGAAAAAACAGTCAAAACATATTTAAATATCATACCAAATTAAAATTTTTATAAAACCTATTCATAAAAGCACAGTAATGTATTTCCATCTTAAATGTTTGAACCTCATCTAGAAAATTTACACAAAAAAGTCCAATAGTTTTTCCTTGTCCTATACAGTTAACCTGCCAAGAATATATGAAGTTCCATACTTAGACAGATAACAATAATGCCCCAACGTTGTGCAACTAGAGAATATTACAAATCTAAAAAATGAAAATGGTTTTAAAAACTGTAATTACTAACGCAAACCACCCTCTCTCTCCATTCCATATAAAGGAAGAGAAAAAAGAGTGTAGTAAATGCCCGTGTTGACGACTGACCTTGTTAGTTGGCAGTCAACTCAGAACGGGTATTTAGACGAAAGAGGAAATTACCAAAACTGACCTTGAGGCTTAGAACTTGTGGTGCAGTTATCTAAAGTAGCAGAGTTCAAAGAAGCAGATTATTCCATTCAAGATTCTTTGAAGACAGTGGGAGAATTCTGGGAATTCATCAAGGTGCAAATTATTACAGAAATCAGAACAGATAAAGTCTCTAAGATCACAGAAAAAAACTTATTCCAGGACTAATCTTAAAAAGGAAAAGAACCACTAAGAAAAAAAAAGGACATTCTCAGAAACAAAGGCTAAATAGAGCACTTAGAGAACCAAAATTTAAAAAATGAAAACGGAGTCTAGAAAAAAGAGACCAATTAATAGTTTCATTGAGACAGAAGAGAATAAGGACAGAGTTAAGAGGCTCTTAAACAGAATGAAGTTTTTTAACACTTCCTGGAGGCTGAAACAGTAGTGAAACAGAAGCATTATTTTAAAGTGGTATTTTAGGCGGTAACCTTGCCTACTTTTCAGAATTCCCTTCATCTATAAACCTAATGTTATTTACACCTGGTGCATTTTATGATGCTTTCAATCATGCATATTAGGAACGCTATTTAAACCAGCAAAATCCTGAACTCTACAACACACAGCAAATCTAACATATTCTGGATAACATATCCCTTAAAATACTAGCAAAAATAGTACTAGAATTTTTGGGGGGGGAAAAATTTCTATTGCAATAGAGTCATTTTTAAGAAATAAAAAGTTATTAAGTGACAAAACTATATTTCCTTATTGAGAATCAAGGGCTTTTAATTGTAACTCTAAGACCCTAAAGATTATCTGTAGACAAAGGAACTAAAACATAGGAAGGCCTAATCCTGCTGAGGAGTATAAGGCTCCCCAGTGACAGAGACAGGCTGATGTTCTAATGTTTCCTGTCTCAGGTGCAGTGCTCTAGGCCTTCAACTTGGCCTCTGTAGCAATAGCCTCCCCCCACTCCCAACAACTTCAGGATTAATGACATTAAGAAAACTTAACACATAGAATTGGGAAGTCACTATTCTGTTTCCCTAAGAAGAAAACTTTAGAGTAGAAATCCATCCAAACAAGAACTTTAACTTTGTCTTTTTCTTCAGAACAAGTACCTTGTAGACAGAAGTGGGCAGAAGGATGAGTGAAAACTCCAGCTTGCTTCAACAAGCTGTAACAACAGGTTTGGGCACTATTTGGTATCACCTCAACAACAATTTCCTTGCAAACTCCGTCACATCTCACATCAGAAAACTAGAAGGAGCTGAACTGCTATCTTTTGGAGGCTGAAATGATGGCCCATTTGCCTCCCATTCATCCTACCCTCAGCTCTGATGGTGTCGAGTACTAGTGCCTTGCCACAAAAAAACATTAGTGACACCTAACAGAGCAGAGACGAACCTCTGAGGCATTACAGTTGCTCAAATTATGGTTAGTAAACAAAGTCAGATCTACAGGTCACCCATGGCCTATATTTTATAACAGCTTAGATTAAGGAATTTTAATCACAGAATACTTTTTTCCTGTCTCAAAACTCTATTTATGAGTTTAGCATTCAACCATTCCATAACTCCTTCATGAATGTTCATTTTCTTTCCCTGCTACATTACAAGCTCTTTGAAGTTAATAATCATGTCTTTTAGTTTCTGTACTCTTAAGGTATCTACATATTTTAGGCACAAAGTAAATACTAAATACATACACATTCATTTACTCTCACAGCAGCTACTATAAACCACTGAAACCAAAGTAATCATGGGGGTGTGAGAAACAGAGATTTTCTAAGACAAAACATACAAAAATCTCCCACCAGTGCTGTAATTTCTGGAATCCTGCTGTGGCAAAAGCAGCAAGAAGTGGAGTCGGGCTTTCCTAGATCCTTCTGTGCACCAGCTTCACAGATTATCTTAGTATAGTTAAATCTACAGTATGTTAATAAACTCAGGCATTTATGTTTTATGCAGGAATTTGCAAGGTAAGGACCAAAATATCTCAGTGCAATTACAAATTACAAATCTTCCCATAGAAAGAACTAAATGGGAATTGTGACATAATTTTTCAAAGTTCTCATTAAAAACTTAAGAAAAAGGTAAATAAACCAAACATCTTCATAGAAAAATTGTATTCATAACTCCATTCAAAAGCAGTTTTTGAAAGCCAACGCAATAAAACACAAGTTGAAAAATCAATGCTCACTCAAAGTTGCCAGCACTAATAAATTAACAGAATACTGCATCAAAAATAAGGCAATAACCAGAAATATGCTATTAAAGATTTCTGTACTCTCACAACTAGATAGAACTAATCTACCTAGTAGCAGATGATACCTCATTTACTTTAGCATGTCTGAAATCCTTAAGGACAGAAGTGATAAAATGTGATCTTCACTCTTCATCAGACTCTTAGAATACTTGAAGGAAAATTTCTAAAGCACAGGAGGTAAAGAGGTATAATCTTTCAAAAAGATTCAGTGTTCAAAATTCAAGAACGCATTATCAATACACAATGGGCAACAGGTGAATATACGTAATACCGTGATAGCAAATTAATTTATTTAGTATTTTTTCCATTCCATATCATCAGGAGGATTGATTTCAACTTTTCTTTTACCTACATCAGACCAGTTGGTACTCAAAACTGTACCACCAGACTCCATCTGCAATAAAAAAAAAAAAAAAAAAGATTAATTTCTGAACTATATACAAAACATAACATTTTTCTAAAAAATTTTCCAAGCATAGAGTCCCAAATATAGGCTATCATATATAGCTCAATATAAACTCCATGTGATATATAATTTTATATAATAGACTACACACACAAAATATATAGCTCAATATAAATTCAAAACAATATTTTTATTTAATCTTAGGCTTTCCAGGGAAGTTAACAAGTTCCATGAAATCTGAAAAGGAAACTGTACTTAGGGAAGAGCATCATATTCACCTATCCTGTCATTAAGGCACCATATTCCACTCTGCTAATCAGCATACAGGTGTATGCAGAAAAATTATCTTCAAATGAAAATAAACTTGACTCCCAAAGAAAATGATTACTGTAATTTCTTGTGCTGAAGACAGAAAGACCAGGCAAAATAAACTCTATTACCAGATGAATGGCGCTTTGGGGTCTATTCATTATCCTCCCTCTATGCCAAACACATGCAAGTTTACTATGAAATATTTTAAAAATTAAAATAGGCCCCAATTCCCCATAGAACTAATGGCTACAGTTTCTTTTTGAATAAACACAGTAATTGACCATCCTGGTCTTAAAGCTTGAAATTTTTTTTTTTTTTGAGTTGGAGTGTCACTCTGTCGCCCAGACTGGAGTGGAGTGGCACGCTCCCGGCCACCGCAGATTCGAACCGCTGGACTCCGGTGATCTTTCCGCTTCAGCCTTCCAAGTAGCTGGAATTACAGGTGCGCGCTACCACGCCCAGCTAATTTTTGATTTATTGTAGAGATGAGGTCTCGTCAAGTTGCGTGGGCGGGTCTTGAACCCGCAGGCTCAGGCAATCCACTCACCTCGGCCTCCCAAAGCGCTGGGATTACAGGCCAAGCTTGAAACTTACATTTGTCTTATCTGAGTTCCTTTCTCAGGAAACCAACCCTCAGGCCTAAAGCACCAAGGAATTAAAACTCAGCAGATCACTGCATCCAAAGATGCCAGACCCCTCTGGTTTATCAACTATTCTTCCTTATTCCTCCTCAATTCCTATTTTCTACATTCCTGCCTCACTATAAAAACCCCAGACTTAAGTGAGACACAGACAGTTTTGAGATACTCTCCTGTTCTCCCTGACTGATATAAAAAGCCTTCTTCCCTGGCAAGACTTGTCTCAACAATTGGCTTTCTGAGCAGCAAGCAACAGGATCCAACCAAATCCCTGTCAGTTGGTAACAAAATCAAGGTACCAATACGCAGGTACAAAAAGTCAATGTCTCAGTAAAGACCTGGTTGTTTATCAAATACACCAACTTCCAACAACCTTAGCATATCCATAAATATATTAAAAAATAAAATGTATGGACATTTGTATTTTAATGTGATAAAAATCCATAGATTTGGATCACAGTAAAGAGAACAGTGTGTATTATTAAAATCTAAATGTTTTAAAATAATCAGTTGTATTACTGGCAAACATTTAAAGTTACCCTACTATTTACAATGTAAACCTCAATGTAATGCCATGCCCCCTATGCTCTGCACCAAGCTCCTTTAGAAGAGTTTCTTTGCATGGTTGCTCTTCTCCATCTCAGTTCTTTTTATATCTTTAGTTATCCTCCAAATATAAAATGCCACCATCTCTCTAAGGCCATCTTTGACCTCTTATCAGGACTCAACTATGGAATTTGTCTTCTGCATGAGTCAAACTACCATTAATAAAACATACATCATACTGCACTGTTGCAATTTAAGGGTTTGCCTTCTAATATCTGTTTTCCACCACTGACTGCAACAAATGTTGAGAGCAAGGAGTATATTTTACTAATATTTATGTCCTAGTTCTCAGCACAGTGGCCTGGCACATGGTGGGCTCAAATAAAACGACTGAACTAAATATGATGCCTGTATAATAATCTACTCATAAGAGGACCTTCAGTTATAAAACTGAAAGAAGTAGATTTAGTTTATAAACTGATTCTACTCACTGATGACACTTATTTCCCCCTTCTCTCCTTACAAGACTGCCCGGCAATTTATCATTTCCCTCTGATTATTTTGTACATGTTGGTCCTGTGTCACAATTAGACAGGAAGATCATAGAGGACAAAGTCTAATTTGTTTCTTTTGTATTCCCACAAGGACAGCTCTCTTGTTATGTTCCAGGTCAATGTTGCCACACAGATGGCTTGTTTTATGAGTATAATGGTTCGCTTTGCTTACAATCATCACAGTTCTATATGAAAATGGATGCAGATTCTTTAACACATTTTTGATTTGACATACTGCTATTCTGTCCAGCATACTTTTCCAAGTCAAAAGTGAGACCGACTTCCCCTTCTTGGAACACTGAGTAATTAATTGTATTTTTCCCTATTCTTCCCACTAAGTTAAACTAAACACCCTGGACATTACATATAAAGCAAAGGTAAAAAGACTCTAAAAGGCAAAGATAAGATAGATATGCCAAGGACTTCAGGACCTCAACAAATGACGTGATAGTGAAAAAGCCCTAACAGAATCCTGCTCTCTCTAGCCAAAGGATCAGGAAAGGACAGTATAGGAAGATGAGAAAACTTTTATAATAATTCCTCTATTCCAGCTAACACCACAGAAAAACATTGTGGCTACATTCCCACCAGGCCATCAGAGGGTGACCTTGATGATTTTCACCTTGATGCCCATGTCAGTGAGCACCACATTCCTAGCAATAGAACTCCCACCCACTTCCAACAGCAAGAAAAAGACACCTTGGAGTGTCAACAGAGACCAAGTGAGGTACCTGGTCATCTATCTCCACCTGACAATAAAGGGACAGCACCCTGCCCTCCCCCATTATCAGAGTGGTGTCAGAGAAGCCAACTAAAACTCAGGATTTAAATAGGCTTCAGAGTCTCAGGACATAATGCAAAAAAAATGTCCAGGTTTCAATTCAAAATCACTTGTCACTGGTAGACAACACCAAGAACCAGAAAGATCTCAAATTAAATTAAATTGTTAAAAAAGGTGATCAACAGATGCTGGGCCAGGACTGGTGGCTGTAATCCCAACATTTTGGGAGGCTGAGGTGAGAGGATCGCTTGAGCCCAGTAGTTCAAGACCAGCCTGGACAACACAGCAAGGTCTAGTCTCTTCAAAAATCAGAAAGTTAGCTGAGCATGGTGGTGTGCGCCTATAGTCCCAGGTCCTGGGGGAGGATGAGGCAGAAAGCTTGCCTAAGCCCAGGAGGTAGAAACTGTAGTGAGTTGTGATTGTGTCACCACACTCCAGCCTGTATGACAGAGTGAGATACCAACTCCAAAAAAAAAAAAAAAAAATGCTGGCACTAAAATGACCCAGATGTTAAAATTTTCTGACAAAAATTTTAAAGTAGTCATGGTAAAAATGCTTTAACAGAAGTTACAAAGTCACTTCAGACACATGGGGAAAAAAGCCTCCTCAAAGAAACAGAAGATACAAAGAACCAAATGAATGTTTTAGAATTTAAAAACACAGTAACTGAAATTAAGTCAATGGATGAGCAAGAGCAGAATGGAGGGGACAACTGGTAAACTGGAAAACAGAACAATATAAATTACCTTATATGAATGACAGAGAGGAAAAAAGACAAACAAAAGGAACAGAAGCCCAGAGATGTGTGGAACAATAACAAAAGATCTAACATTTGTGTTATCAGGTCCAGGAAGGAGAGGACAAAGAAGGCTGGTCTGAAAACCTACTCAATGAAGTAATGGCTGAAATTTCTCAAATTGGGCTCAAGAAGCAGAGCAAACCCTAATCAGCATAAACCACTGACAAGACAGAAATCCTTGCTAAGACAGAAAATGTGTCACTAGCAGATCTACTCTAAAACAATGCCTAAAGAAAGTTCTTTTTTTTTTTTTTTTTTTGAGTTGGAGTCTCACTCTGTCACCCAGACTGGAGTGCAGTGGGCTCCTCTACCTGCTGGGCTCCGGCGATCCTTTCATCTCACCTTCCAAGTAGCTGGAACTACAGGCGCTTGCTACCATGCCCGGAAAATTTTTTGATTTATTGTAGAGATGAGGTCTCACCAAGTTGCCCAGGCGGGTCTCGAACCCACGGGCTCAGACAATTCACTCACCTCAGCCTCCCAAGGCGCGGGATTACAGGCTGAGCCACCAAGCCCAGCTAGAAAGTTCTTTGAACAGAAGATTTAATACAAGATGGGAGCTTGAAACATCAGGAAGAAAAATAACTAAAAATATGAGTAAATTCCACCGTTTCCTTTTCCCCTAGAGTTATCTGAATTATGCTTTACAGTTGAGTAAAAATTATAACATGGTCTGATGTGGTTCTAAATGTATGTTGAGGAAATAGTTAAGACAATTATAGATGAGTGAAGGTAAAGGGACACAAAGAGAGGTGAGGTTTCTATACTTCACTTGAACTGGTAAGATGACAACACCAGTAGACTATAATAATCTATGCATACTACATCTAGTATAATATCCAGAGCAATACTTAAAAAGCTATCAAAAAGACACACTAAAAAAACACCATAGATAAATAAAAATGAAATTCTAGAAAACATTCAAGTAACCCACAGGAAGGCAGGAAAAACAAAACAGAAATAAAAACAGAACAAAAAATAAAATGGTAGACTTAAGCCCTAACTTATCAATAATTACATTAACTGCAAATAGTCTAAATATAAATACTAAGACAGAGAATGCCGAAGTAGATTTAAAAGTAGGGATCACCAGACACTGGACATTGCTAAAGGAGGGAGGGAGGGAGAGAGGGAGGGAGGAGCAAGGGGCATGTGGCAACACAATGGGTAGCTGGTCCACTATCAGGGGGAGAGAGGGCTTGCTAGAGGCCTAAACTTCACCTGCATGCAACTTATATACATAGTAAATCCTCACTTATACCCCACAACTCTGAAATAAAATTTAAAAAATACAAAATTCAATAAAAAACATGACCCCATTATATGCTATCCATAAGAAGTAAATAAAAATATAATGATACATAGGCAGGCTGAAAGTAAAAAGATGGAACAAGATACATCATGCAAAAATTAACCAAAAGACAACAGAAGTAGCTGTATTACTATCAGAGTAAAGAAAATTAACAGTGATAGAAAATAACATTAAATAATGATAAAAGGGTAAACCTACCACGAGGCCATAGCCATTATAAACGCATACGCACCAAGAACAGGGGTGCAAAATATGTAAAGTAAAAACTAACAGAACTGAAAGGAGAAACAGACAAATCCATAACTATAGCTGGAAACTCTCTCTCAAAAATTGATAAAATAAAAGGACAAAAAAATCAGCAAATAAAATAATTTAACAAGATCATCAACGAACAAAATCGAATGGACATTTATAGAACACTCCACTCAACAACAGAATATACATTCTTTTCAAGTGTCCAAGGTACATGTACTTAGAAACCCCAAGTCCTAGGCATTAAAACATCAATAAACTTAAAATGATTTAAATCATACAGAGTGCTCTCCAACCACAATGGGATAAAATTAAAAATTAGTAATAGACAACAGAAAAATCTCCAAAGACATGGAAACTAAACCACAGACTTCTAAATAATCCAGAAAGTTTCAAGAAAAATCAAAACATATAATGAACTGAATAAAAATGAAAATGTATCATATCAAAATCTGTGGGAGATGGCTAAGGCCTTGTGAATATGGAAATGTTTAGCATAAATGCATACAACAGAAAAGAGAAAGAGCTCAATCAATTAAATTTACATGTGAAGAACCTAGGAAAAAAGAACAAAATGCACACAAAGCAAGTAGAAGGAAAAAAATAATTTAAAAAATCTGAAATGAAATGAAATTTAGAACAAAAAAAAAGAAAAAAGAAAGCAAAGAGCTTTATTTCCTCTTTGGGGAGGGAAAAAAACAAAAAAACTGACAAAGCTGTTGCAAGACAAGAAAAAAAGAGAAGCTAAAAATCACTATTATGTGAATAAAAAAGATACCACTATAAACCCTGCAGACATCAAAAGGATAATAAGGGAATATGACAAACATTGACAGCTTAGACAAAATGGACCAATTTCTCAAAAACAACAAACTACCATAAGTTATCCATACGAAATAGATAATCTGAACAGACTATGAAGCTTTTAGGGTAACTAAATTCATAATACCTCCTAAAGAAGAAATCTCCAGGCCCAGATGATCTCAGTGACAAATTCTACCAAATGTTTAAAGAAAAATGAACACCAGTTCTACACAATCTTTTTCAAAAAACAGAAGAGGATGGAATACTTCCTATTTTATAAAGTTAGTATTATCCTGATGCCCAAAAGCAGACTAAAACAGTACCACTCCAAAAAAAAAAAAAACCACATAGACCAATATCCCTCATGAGTATAGACAAAAATCCTTAATGGAATATTAGGGAATAGAATTAGCAATATGTAAAAAGAATTATAAACTATGACAAAGTGGGGCTTATACAGGGTTGGCTCAAATACTCGAAAATCAATCATATTAATCATATAACATCACCGTATTAACAGGCTAAGGAAAGAAAAGCACATAATCATATCAATCAACAAAGATAAAACATCTGACAAAAGTCAACACTTACCAATGATCTTTATATAACTTTCATAACTTGACAAAGACCATCTACAAAAAACCTACAGTTAACATTACACTTAATGGTAAAAGACTATTTTTATCCCTAAAATGGGAAACAAGGCAAGGATGTCCATTCACTCTCACTACTCTTGACACAGTGCTGAAGCCAGTGAAATCCAGCAAGGAAAGAAGATAAAAGGCATACATACAGGAAAGGAAGAAATAAAAGTATCCCATAATTGTCTACAAAATTATAAATCTATCCAAAAAAAGAACGAGTTTAGCAATGTGACAAAATACAACATAAAAATCAACTATCTGTCTAGATACTAGAAACAAACACATGAACACCCCAAATTAAATATACGACACCACTTACAATTACTCAAAGATTTAAATACTTGGGTATAAACCTAACAAAATATGTACAGAACTTAAGTGTTAAAAATTGCACAGTGCTGATTAAAAAAATCAAAGATTTAAATAAATGGATCGAAAAATCCAACATAATAAGATGGCAATCTCTTCAACTGGTAGACGGTTTAACACAATTCCTGTCAGGATTTGTTTGTATATACAAACAAAATTATTCTAAAATTTATACTGAAAGACAAAGGAATCAGAATCTAAAAAAAATTTTTGAAAATAAAGGATAAAGTAGAAAGAATGAGTCTGCCCAATTTCAGACTTCACAGCCATAGTTTAAGACTGTGGGCTGAACAGAGGAACACACACAAAGACCAATGGAAAATGCTCAACTAGTTTTTGAGAAAAATGCAAAAGCAATTCAATGGAGAAATGGAAGCCTCCCAAAAAATGTTGTGAGAACAACTGAACATCTAGCCTCCCCCCAAAAAAGGAATCTCAACTTAAACCTTACACTTCATATAAAAATTAACTCAGAATGTAACACGGACTTAAATGTAATATGTAAAAACAATACTACTTTATTTGGTTTTTTTAGAGATCTAGGACTAAGCAAAGAATTCTTAGACTTGACAAGCATGAGCCATAAAAAGAAAGATAAATAAAACTGGACGTTATCGCCGGGCTCGGTGTAATCCCACGCCTTGGGAGGCTGAGGTGAGTGGATTGCCTAAGTCCGCGGGTTCGAGACCCGCCTCGGCAGGCGAAACCTCATCTCTACAATAAATCAAAAAAATTAGCCGGGCGTGGTAGCGCACGCCTGTAGTTCCGGCTACTCGGAAGGCTGAGGCGGAAGGATCGCCGGAGCCCAGCAGGTCGAGGCTGCGGTGGCCGGGAGCGGCAACTGCACTCCAGTCTGGGCGGCAGGGTGAGACGCCAACTCAAAATAAATAAATAAATGAATAAATAAATAAATAAAGATTCTTCACAGCTTCAAAACAAAGCTAAGAAAAAAATTTTTTTTAAAAGAATGCTTACATTTGCCTTTTATTGTTTGATTTTTCAACTTGTTCTGTTAGGTACCAATGGAGAAAGACATATGCTCTAAGAACATAGTCTCAAGTGCAAGCTAAGAGATTTAAATAAATAAAAACGATCACCAATCATGTAACAGTCAATAATTCTACACGTACAACACCAAGACAATTTTAAACATTTATTTTCTTCACTGCAACTCACTTTTGCTCTCATAAACACTTGATTTTACCATATATAAAATATTTCACTTCTTCAATGCTCTCCAGTTCATTGCATGACTTTCTGACATATTATTAGTCACACATTCCTTTATTTTCTGCCTTTCCATCCACAATAAAGTGGCATGAGAGAAGTAAGTGGCATGAGAGAAGAAATTTTATATGTTTACTACTTCTGCATACTCACCTCAATTAGTTTCTTTCACATACAGTTGTTTAAGACTTATCTGCTTAATAAATTAATAAACAAATAAATAACTAGATCATTCATTTCCCTGCTTGGGTAACTAATAGAGTTAGAGAATATTAAAATAATTAAGGTTTTAAAAAAGAATTAATTATTTAGTCATATTGCCAGGGAAATCAAGGCACTTAACTAATATTTAAGATTCATCAGGTTTTAGTGAGAAAGAACTTAAGAGTTTTAGGATTTTTCAGAATGATTTTGAAGTCAAACAGTTTTTTTTCCCTCATTTAATGTTACTTCCTCCAATATTTACAAAGCACAAATTAAAGTCCTGATATAAAAATAAGGGAGAGATGAAAAGTTCGAATTTATTTGGATAATATGTAAGTATTCTGACTACCATCATGAGTTTCAATAAATTTAAACTTGCTGTCAAGTATCTCTTCCAGGTTATATTTATTTGAGCTATTTGTATTTAGATTTCTATTTGTATAAAATATTGAGTAAATTTCTATGACATTAGCAAATTTTTAGACAGGAAAATGGGGAATCATTTGTATGCTTTATCCGAGTCGAAGTGCAAAATGTAGAAATTATCTTTTTTTATTTCAATACATTTCTGAATTTCAATCAGATTTGATGCAACAACTGTTGGTTGACCTGATTAAAGTGAACCTCTCATTCAGCTGATTTAAGTCTACTTTGCTGCTACCAAAGCATCTAAAATATGTGCTATTTTAGACAACCATCTGGCCCCTTAAATTCAAACTTTATTTGACTGTAGTCCTAAAAAACAGACTTTTTGTTTCTAATTAAATCATGTTGAACTCTGTTGTATATAAAACTTGCAATCTGGCAAGTATTTTTTTTTCCCCCAACATATGAATAAACTTCCTTCATCATAAATTTTACCTGAAGAAAGCATTCAGAATTGTTAGTAGAAAGTCAATCATAATGAATTATAGATCTTGGATTTCTCTGATAACTTTAAAAGAAAGAAGGGAAGGAAGGAAAGAAAGAAAAGAAAGTTCCAGAAGAAAATAATTTATTGTATTATATTGTAACTATCTTTTTCAGACAGAGTCATATTGACTGAAAATCTGAAAGATGACTTGAATTAAATATTTCTGTGAATTATTGATGTTGCCATGCTACCTTTCTGGGTCTCTAATCCCAATAAATTTCTTTCAATGAAGTTAAGTGGATATAGTGAAAATGTCAATGTTTTCCTCAATGCCATGGATAGTGCATGTCAGCATTGAAGAGACAGCTGGGGTTGCTGAGCACTAATAGTTCTAGGTAGGAAACACACCATTTCCTGTTTCCAGTGGTATTCTCCAGTGCTGATTTGTATTTATGGTTTCCAGGCAAGTACATTGAATGGTTCTTTGAAGATTATCATGTATTTCACAAGTATTTATCTACTGCATATTGTAACATGCCATGTGTCAGAAACCGGCAAACAGGGTTAAATCGGACTGGCATGGTATTTGTTCCAAAGGAAGTCTCTACAAGAGAGCAGTTTCTGGTTCAGGCTCTAAATTCAGTATAAATAAACATTTATTTTCTTTGAATTTTTTGTAAAACTATAAGTATAGATAATTTATTTTAAAAATTCAAACAAGCACCCATTCACAAAATTCATCATGCTTTGAGTAACTGCTATTGATTGAATGCTGTTTTGTCTTGTAGATATGCACACATACATTTATATATGTTGGCATATACACGTACACACACTCACACATGCATAGAGACATACAGTTTCCACTGATATATGTGCTTTCTGCAACTTATTGCTTTTCACTTGGGAATATCTTTTTAAAAATTTCATGTCAGTGCCTAAAATTCTGCTAAAAAATTTTAATGCTTTTAGACTATTCAAGGATATGGTTACCTCATTGTAATTTACCCCTATTATATATTTAGTTTATGGTATCTACCATTATTTACTGTCATACGTTATACAGTAATAAGTATGCATGTTATGTGCATATGTGTGCATACACATACGCGAGTGTGTATATGTACATATATACATACAGAATCTTCTTGCATATTTTGCTTTCCTTCTTTCTATCTTTGTTTCCTTTTTCCAACAAATATTATTCATCATGTTCTTAATAATGCACTGTTGGAAATGCTTTGTTGAATTTTTTTAGATGCCTCTTCTAAGAAATGAACATCTGAGATGAGAAGATGGAAAGAAATAAGTGAACACATGAAGTTGATTTTTACAAGTTGTTATTTTGCTATACTATTCGACAAAGATTTCACTGAGGGTATAATATTTTAATAACTAACTTCTGAGGATAAACTAATCATACTTGTATTGTCTAATCTGGCATGTAAGGAAGTTGGAAGTTGTTTCTCCTGTATAAATAAAAGGAAAAAATTGAACTAAATGCAAATCAACAACTCTTCTTAGTTCTATCATAAAATAACTACCTTAGCGCAAATCACTGTATCAAAATTGAAGAGACACACAAGCAGATCCAGGCAATCATCACTTACTAGAGCAAAAGTCCTGGAGGAAAAGCTCTGTAGGAAGAATCACCAAGGCAGGAAAACATAAACTGCAAGTGACATATTATTAGAGAACGAATGTTAACACATTTGAGAGGTAAAAGCTCCAGGATAGACGTTTGAGGGTGGCCCCCAGACTTTTGAGACTTTACCTCCAGGAAACCTATCAGGTTCTCACAGTGAAAATGTAAGAAAAATCCTCTTAAGCTTCTGCCAGAATCAGACAGATTACTGTAAATTATTATTTTATTTTAATTCTGTATTATTATTTTAATTCAGAAAATTATATTATTTAAAAATACTCCCAGAGCATCTTGTTCTTTCTAACAAGACATTTCTTCGAAAGATACTATTTTACCAGAGCCAGACCTACTATATTTTTTTCAGAACCTAACCAACTGAAGAGGATGGAAATACCAAAACCCAGCTTGTACTAACCCATGGCAGAAGGAATATACCTGTCTCCAACATTCTTTAGCCTATCTGTCTCACCAAAGATAAGAGAAACACTGCACATAACAGAGAAGCACATTTGAAGGTCACACCCCAGATACACAGGCTCCCAAAAAGACTCAGACCTAATCATAGAGCTGTAGAATGTGTCCTCTCCCACACAGCTAACTATCAGATCTGTAAGGCTCTTGTACAAGAGAGGAAAACAAGTACATCCAAAAAAAAAAAAAAAGGTGACAACTATAACTACAATAAACCATAAACACAGGCTAACCCCTAGCCAGATAAACATAAAGCACCATAATAAAGTCCTATTTACCTCAGGTCCTTTTACCCGGTGTGTATGTCTGCCTTGAAACAAACAAACAAACAAACAAAATTACAAGATTTTTTTTTGCATGCCAAAAGATATGAATACAGTTTGAAGAGACAAAACAAGCATCTAAGTAGACCATGTGGCAGAGATGTTGGGATAAGGAGACCAAAAATTTAAAACAACAGTAATTAATATGCTAAAGGCTCTACTGGAAAAATTGAACAACAGGCAAAAACAGATGGGCAAAGCAAGCAGAGAGGTAGAAATTCTGAGAGAATTAAAATAAAACTCTAAGGGGGGAAAAAGAACGTAATAGAAATATAAAATGCCATTAATGCCTTAGTAGACTGGACATGGTCAAGGAAAAACCAGTGAACTTAAAGAAATGATGATAGCAAATTCCAAAACCAGAAGACGAAAAGAATAAAAAATATAAAATAATAGAAAATACAAGAACAATAGAACAAATACAAAAATGTAACATACACAACATGGGAACAATGAAAGGATAATAAAGAAGGGCAAATAAAAAATATTCAAAGTAATAATGACAGATAATTTCAGAACTAATGATAGCCAACCATAGATCTAGGAAACTTAACGAATACCAAGCAGGATAAATACCAGAAGATCTACACCTAAGCATATTATATTTAAATTTCAGAGAATCAAATACAAGAAAAATACTGACAGAAGACAGAAGGCAAAATGTCTTATTTATAATTCAGCAAGAATAAAAATTACATTGGTGTTCTTTAAAAAAATCACACAAGTGTGAAAGTTGCAGATGCCAGAATGAAATTATTTTTGTTAGACCCAGACAAAGAAGCGACAGGAAGGCATAAAAGAGAGGAGGCTCGTGTTTACATGCCTAAAATAAGAAAGATTTCCAAGTATTTTCTAAAAATCCCACAAAAAACCCTCTTGTGTCCTCTATGCATCTCTTGCTTTGATAGGTTTATCAGTAGACAAGATATTCTCTACGACTTCAGTATTTCAGTTAAGATACTCTTGGAAAAACAGTTGGCCAGAAACTAATGAATTGACAATGAATCTGGCTTTGAAACCCTGGAACCAATTAACTCTGCTTCTAAGCAGCTTATGTAAATCCCTTCGTGCTGATAGAAGCATCCCTTTTCCCTTCCCTCATCAAAGGCACTGGTGACTTGTCATTTCATGTACTTCAGACTATAGTATTTGTTTCTTATTCCCAAGTAGACATGTCATATTTAAAGAAAATTTTCTCTATCTTCTGCTTTAGGTAGAAACAAACAAGAAAAAAGTGAAGTAAAATATTTAATATGTTTAAAGAAAAGAAATACCAACCTAGAATTCTGTACCCAGCAAAATTGTCTTTTAAAGTGAAGGAGAAAGACTCCCTAAGACAAACAAAAATTGAAGAAACTTATTGCTACTAATTTGCCTTGTAAGAAATTATAAAAAAAAGTTCTTCAGAAAGATGGAAAATAATAGAGGTCATAAACTCACATTTACAAAAAGAATAGTGGTAATGAAGGAATAAATAATGATGAAATACTTCATTTATCTTCTTAATTGATTTTATAGCTAGCATGTTCAAGATAATAATGGCAACAATGTATCAGTGTTTATAGTTTATGGATAAATAAAATAAATGAAAACAGTGCTTAAGGGAGAAGAGGGAGTAATGGGGAATACTTTGCTATATTATATTTCCGGCGAACGTCATACTGGTATTAGAATGAGGACTTGAATTATCTATAAATGTATATTGCAAATGCTAGGGTGACTAACTCATAAAATAAGTAGAATAAGAAGCATAATTAAAATACTAAGAGAAGAAAAAAACTGGAATCATACCAAATACTCAGTTAAAAACAGGGAAGGCAGACAAAGAGTGGAAGACGAGAAAAAGGTACAAATACAAATATTATAAATATTAATCCAAAGGTATTGATAATCACCTTAAATGTCAATGAACTAAATATGCCAACTTAAAGGCATAGACCATTAGAATGTATTTTTTTAAAAATGACCCAACTATGTTGTTAGCAAGAAACCTTTCAATCTAAAGACTGATAAATTTTCTAAAAAAAGGAATAGAAAAAGATGTATCATGGTAACACTAATCAAGAGAAAGCTGGGTTAGCTATACTAATTTCAGAAAATGCTGACTTAATAACAAGGAAAGTATCAGAGACAAAGTGGAACATGACATAATGATAAAGTTGTCAATTCATAATGACTCTTAATGTGTATTCACCTAGCAACAGAGTGTTAAGCAAAAACTGATAGATCTGCAAGTTGAAATATATAAATCTATAAAGCAAAAACTGATAGAACTGCAAGTTGAAATAGATAAATCCACAGTTGGTGATTTCAGCAGTTCTCATCAATAATGGACAGGGCCAGAAGGTAGAATCAATAAGGACATGGTTGATCAGAGCAGCATCATCAATCACTGAATCTAGTTGACATCTCCAGAATGTTTTATACAACAACATCAGAAGATACATTCTTCTTAAGCTCACATGGAACATACAGCAAAAAAGATCACATCTAGGGCCAGAAAACATAGCTTAACAAAATTTAAAAAAGATATAAAATATCTTGTCAGACCACAATAAAAATAAACAAAATATCAATAACAAAAAGATAAAAGATCTCCCAAATACTTGGAAATTAAACAACTTGGATTTCTAAACAAGTGAGAAAAGAAAATTTCAAGAAAATTTTTAAACTATTTTGTGCTAAATGAAATTAAAGCAGTAACTTAAAATTTGTGGAGTAAAGTAAAAGCAGTGCTAGATAAATTTAGAGAAACTAATATATATTAGAAAAGTGAAAGGTCTAAAATCAATAATTTAAGACTCTGCCTTAGGAAACTAGAAATAAAAGAGCAAATTAAGTTCAAAGTATGCATAGAATAAAAATAAAAATTACAGCAATAGTCAAAAAAATGCAAATTGAAAACCAATATGAAAAAAATCAACAAAACCAAAAGCTGAATCTTTGAAAATATTAATAAAATGGAGAAGAAGCCAGTTATACTAAATACTACAGGAAAAGTATTCTAAGCAGAGGGAATCTGTGCTAAGCTAATAAATACCAAAAGGGCAAGTGATTTTTGACAGAAAGTAAGGAAGCTAGTGTGGTTAGAGCTATGAATCAGGAGGCAGGCAGGTACTTCCTTGTGTGATATAAAAAGACCTTGAATTCTGTAAGTGAAATGGAAAGACATTTGACAATTTTGAGTAACAGGTGACATGATTTGTTTTACATATTTTAATAATCTTTCTGACAATATAGTTGAAAATGAAGGAAAAAAGGACTTGTTTAAGAGCAAGAAAACCAGTAATTTGTTTTTTGAGAAGTTTGTTTAAATTTATGGGGTGTAGATGCTGGGGTGCTCAAAGTAAAAAAAATGTATTGTCTTAAAATAGTATTGTGAAAGATACATTCCTACAAGCACACTGCTCATTGGTAAACTTTTAATTTGGAGAAAAGCCATTAAATGATTCTCTAAAAGTAAAGGAAAAAATTATGTACTAAACAACAGGGTAAGAGAAATGGTTATTTTTTCTGGTTCACACATTTTTGGTCACTTTTTTTACCCTCAAAAATTGTTGGCTTTACCTGTGATAACAAGCAATTAAAAGTGAGTGTCTCTAACTTGAGAGCAATATTCGTTCCTTAGCCATAACTATAATCTTTCTTATTAGGAATTTGTTCACAGATCCACAATTGCCATAGCAAACTTGTGTAATATTGTAAAGTGTCATAATTTTATATTCATTCTAAACCAGAATCATATCATTATCATTCAGATTTTAGGATTTTATCTCTAGATAAGTTTTTCCTTCAAAGCAGCATCAAACCTCAGGGATCTGGAAAAAATGAGAGACTTTGCTTGTGCTTGTCTGAGCATGTGTAATAGTTTACACTTCTCATCTGACACAGCAACTTCAGTAGAGTTGGACTGGCTCAGATATACAGTAAGAAGCAACAATGTGTAAATCTAATCCTTTATTCCCTGTACCTGTTTTGATCTTCGGAGGTGATCCTCCAGTAAATTTGAATTTCATTTAGGTAAAAAAAAAAAAAAAGTAGAAGAGCAAAAAGTTTCTCATTATTTGGTAATGCTGGAGATCAGAAGACAATACCTCAAAATATGCCATCCTGGCATCGTGAGTACTTTGAACTGAAGGAAATTGGAAAGGCCTCAGAAGTGGACCTTCTCCTGTCCTCCTATCTCCCATCCCAATTTCCTCCCCAAAGTTAGTGATAGAAATCAAAATTACTCTTTTTTTTCTTGAGTTGGAGTCTCACTCTGTCGCCCAGACTGGAGTGCAGTGGCCGCTCCCAGCCACCGCAGCCTCTACCTGCTGGGCTCCGGCGATCCTTCCGCCTCAGCCTTCCAAGTAGCTGGAACTACAGACGCGCGCTACCACGCCCGGCTGATTTTTTTTATTTATTGTAGAGATGAGGTCTCGCCAAGTTGCCCAGGCGGGTCTCGAGCCCGTGGGCTCAGGCAATCCACTCAGCCTCCCAAAGCGGGGGATTACAGGCTGAGCCACCGAGTCTGGTTCAAAATTACTCTTAATCAAGGTAGGTCATAACAACTAGAACCGTTCTCCCCCAA
>CAUYQG010137095.1:0-12876 GCA_963574415.1 Tarsius wallacei | reverse complement strand
AATAACTTCACAGTAAAGATGGATCTAGGATCATCTTTAACTATGAGGTTTTGAGCAGAGCAGTTCTATCATTATTGATGATAAGGGATAACACTGAATTTGGTATCGTGCCTTGTCCATAGTAGGCTCTCCATAAATATTTGATAAACGAATGAATCACACTCATTGCAATAGTTCTCTACTAAAGAACAAGCATAGGAAATGACAATACTAGCCCTAATGCCCTGGTTAACCTCAAAAACAGGGGGAAACTCAGCCCAACTGAACACACATAACATGCTTAAATCTAAAACACTTAGTAAAGTCATAAATTCTTCTTCTTCAAAGGAAGTTTCTAAGATTAAAAAAAATAGTGGAAGATTAACATAGATGTGAAAGTTTGAGTTCAGTTTTGATAGTTTAATAGAATTTATCATAGGAAATTATTGTATTCATCAAGTTACATGAATTATAAATGAAAGCATTTCCATCTAGTATTAGGATTAGAATAGTGGGTAATTATTAAATATCATTCATCTCTATGTGATTTATTTAGTGTTGCATAAGCTTCATGTAGTTATATGTAAATCTGTACACACCAAATGATGCTTTACTTAACCATTGTTGTGTTAATGCTACCTAACAAACCACTGAAAAATTCAGTGGCTTAAACAACACACCTTTATTCTCATGCTTGCCTGACTAGAGGCCAGTTTTAGTGGAGCCAACCTTGGCTGGGATCTGCTGAGTGGCTCTACGTCAAGATGGAAATCAACCAGTATTGGCTCCATAGTATGAGTTAGGTTATCTCGTCCACCTTAGACCAGCGACTCCTCAAGGAAAATTCTTCTCAGGGTGAACTGACAGAAAGTTAAGAGGCCAGTCCAAAGACTTCTGCTTCTTTAATATCCAGTAATTTTTCATTGACCAAAGTCCTGTGGTCAGTCCTAACTACAATGGAGGCTTGAAATGTGTTCACATTCCCCAGGGTACCACCTCAGTCCAGTGAGCCATATGTTCGTTCGCATCTATTGTCATCTGAAGAAAGAAAGAAAACAAACAAACAAACTTTGTCAGTCTTCCTGAGGAAAGAATGATTGACTCTGAGCCAGCAATTATACAAAGGAGTTAGTCAGTCACACTTGCCTCTGAGTGTCGGCCCCCTTTCCAAGCTGTGAAAGGTGAACAGTAAACTTTGCTTCTTTCTACTTACAAGACAAAGACCAAAAAAACAAAACAAAACAAAGGAGTTAGTCATCTGAACAAGAAAAATAGAGGGGTTAGATCAATTTGAGAACCCAAAGTAAAATGAATGCATTACTCGAGGAAGTAAATTTGGGACTTTGCATGCCCTGGGAATAGAAACACAGAAGAATTGAAACAAAAAGCCAAAGAGTAAGGCAAAGAAATCTTAGACAAAGAAGTAATTGAACTCTAATGTCAGGGCAGCAAGACCCCAATCTTGGGATTCTTTCTAAACTGAAATGTGCATCCCTTCCATATAATTTATGCTTACATATCTGAACATAGTTTGTAACCTCAATAATCTCCACTGGTTGCTTTCTAATGAATATAATTTTATTGCATGTGGTAGGCACAATTCTTGAGATGACTCTCATTACGCATTTGTGTGTAATCCCTTTCCCTTAAGAGTGGTAGAGAATGTAACTTGCTTTTAACTACTAGAACATGACAAAGGTGAAGAAATTTTAATGATGTTCTTAAAGTCCCTGATCAGTTCACTTTATTTGGTGAAAGGGAGATTAACGTGGGTGTGCCTGTCCTTATCAGGTGAGATCTTTTAAAGTGGGTCTAAAAGTCAGAGTCTGGAAGGAAAACACCGGTTTCTGCTGACAAAATAAGGGAACTTGAAGACAGATCCTTCCCTAGTTGAGTCTCCAGATGAGAACATGGCCTACCTGAGATCTTAAATGCAGCCTGGCTGAGAACCTGAGCCTAGGAACCAGATAAGCTGAGCTCATGGAAACTGTGACTTAAAAATATAAAAAAGAGAAAAATAGTAAAATAAGATCTTAAAAAATGCTTCTTGCTTTAAGCTTGTGTTTGTGACAGTTTGTTGCATAGCAATAGAAAACCATTACACTACACTAAAATAAAACAACATAGATACTATTGTGCTTCAATAAACTTTTAGTAAGTAGCCTCAGATTAAAGGAGTCATTTCATTTGAGGATTACATGCAGAAAGGGAGATCTAAGTCCATGGTTTTAGAGCAAAGCCTGGATGGTTAATCTGTCTACCTAGTGAGGCTACTTGATCATTTCAAATGTACCTTTATACGATTACTTTGCAAAGGTCGATACTAATTAACACTCAGAATGAGATAAGGCAAAACCTTGTCATTTGCTGATATACAAATTTATTTTATTATTTGTATTGGCTTGTTCAATAAGAAGAACCTTATACTTTTTATGTAAAAAGCTTTCTGAATACAAAGCAATAAAAGACAATTACTTTAATGTGCACCAGATATATTAAGAGGAAAAAGCTGAAGTGTTAAACCTTGGTGTTTTTTCTTTTTTTTTTTTTCTTTCTAATGTGCTCTAAATATCATGTCACTAGTCAGATTTATTAGAAAGTAAACTCCAAGACAAAACTGTAAAGTTACTCTAGATTGCTCTTGGGATCAAATCCTGTAGGAAAATGAATTAGAATCAATGAGGCAAGGCAAGAAGTTGCTCTCCAATGCTTTCTCAACTAGAACCTCAGCTGGTCCAGGTTAACTTCTGAAGCTGAAATGACCCTTCAGAGATACCCTGAATTGTGGACACGTGTCCAAGTCTTTATGTTCCCTGCAAAGAACATTCACCGGATGCTGGCTACAGAGGAAAGAGAAATAGAAACATCCCGGCGAAGGCTGTCAGCGGAGACCCGATATCTGGCATTGCTCCTAGTCACTGAGGAAGAAGCTCTTCAGTCCTAAGAAGGACTGGATGATGCATCAGCACATTCCTAACATATTATTTAATATTTAATCTCAGTTCAGGCTAAATACATTAAGCTGTGTATCAGGAGTAAAAAGATAAATTAATCACCATTTTCTTGCCTTCCAGGAGAAAGACAAAGTTACTTCTCTTTTCCTGTGCTTTTCTCACATGTTAAGTGAGGATAATAGGAGTTGTGCCCCCAGTAACCTCACGGGCATATTCCTTAGATTACGAGGGTGGCAAGTTGAGGAGGGGGTGCCCAAACAAACCAAAACTTTTGAAAGCCTTTTGATAAAGATATATATATCCAGAGTATGCTGAAATTAACAGCAATAAATTGCTATAAAATGAGATATCTAAAACATCAGACCAGCTTTTTTAGAAACCTGTTTTCAAAGAAGAATTAAACACTTTGTGATGTAGTTACATCAGGATTCCAGTTAAACTCCGGATAGCCTTGTGATTGTGAATACTTTTATTGATCTCTGGACTCTTAATAAAAGAAAAACCAGTGGCAGCCATAGAATTTCTAGTGTGGCAGTCACTGACCTAGTGATTAAGAGCCTTGTCTTTCACCTAAAGCATTACAATTCTGCCCCGAGAGGTTTAACACCTCACCTCAAGACTCAGTTTAAGTCCCAAGTGACCGTGGATTGACAACACATACACATCTCCAAATTTAACACAAGAAAAAAAAAAGGAGTAAAATTGGGGGTCATTTTTACAAGAGACTTTTGAATTAAGGTTAAAGAACAAGGAAAACTTAATGAAATCATTTTAAAAAGTCATTAAGAGAAGAAACCAAACAAAAAAGAGTTCTCTTTTAACTGAAGATCAGGCCACCAGAGGAGAGCTCAATTGTGTCCAGATAAAGTGCTATCATCCTTTACCTTAATGAACTCTGTACTGACAAGTCTTTTATGACAAATTTTGTGCTCTAGCAGCAACTTCAAATCTATATGAGATTTGGGGCTTCATTTAAAAAGTTGTATCTGGCCCTGTCATCCTTGTGTGACAAGTTCACTCAGTCCTCATCTGGGTCACTAAATGGAGATCCTATGATAGAGAAAGCCGATATTTCATCCATCTTGCTTTGCATGAGTGCGCCTGTGTCAGTGAAACTACATAACAGTGTTAGTTTTATATACTCTCAAGAAAAGCAGCCATGAATTGGCTTCCAATAGCCCTAACAGAAGCATCTTGCAAGCGTCAATTTAGAATATAGGCGGTTCTCTTAACAACAACAACAAAAAGTCAACAATTTCTCCAACCATACACCATAGAGTTCTTCAAAGTTGTTGTATGCCTTTTTGTTTCTAAGGGAAAGATTAATTGCTCTCCTTTTTTGAAACAAGGAAAAAAATCATATAAAAAAGACATTATTCAAGAATAGACAGTAAAGACAGTTCATTGTGGAGTTAATTAAATTTTATTAACATTTTACTTCAACTACTTCCTCAAAGAAAAGAAATAAAAATTTGCCAGCAGTTTAAAAGGGAAAAGATTGAATCTTAGAGCTGTGGCAGTCTTATGTGCAATTTTATACTTTCCTCTACGTTTTTAAAAAAATTTGTTACATGGGTTATTTGATTTCCCTTTAAGCAATGTATTAAAAAGAAAAAAACAGTAAATCTGTGTTTGTAAAAGCTGAAAAATCGGACGATAAGTGAAAAAATTGGATTCCTAGAACTCCATAAAATATTGTTCAGTTTTTTAATAAAACTCATGTTGCTCTAAGTAATTTCTAAATGATATGTAAGTCAAATTAAAGGCAGCATTGTCATCTATACGCCAAAGTGAGTCATACACATAATTAAACAAAAGGCATCATGAAATCTCTTACGTGTTGCTTGGTCTTTATGGTGCAGGAGGAAAGTCTTATGAAACTGCCTGGACTCTTATGAGGCCTGGAAGTAATAAAGAGAATAACCCAGGTCTGTTCAACTGTGAATGCTTATTAAAGATGAGCTTAGAATGGATTGTAAAGTTACTGGCGCCAAATAGCAATGAGAAGAACAATAATTGAAAAGGATAGAATGACAAGCTGCACTTTACTATTACAAAAAAAGTAATCACTGTATACAAAAGGACAAAGATGCTATGTCTTAGAATTTGAAATGCCATTTAGAAGTCATTTTCCCCCAAAGATTTTCTTCAACATACATTTTGTTAGAATTTTTCCTGACCTCTTGTCCATGGAGATGCTATATCTGTAGAGGAAATTTTATAGAAAGTATCCCCTTGAAATGAAGGAACAACTTACATTTGCCCTTCACTGATATAAACTATATTGAAAACAATTTATGTTGCTCAGCAACGTTTAAAAGACCAAAATAAAACAACACCCTCTACCTGGCTCTTAAAAGCAACACAATTGAATTTCTTAACATGGCTTCTGATATCTATTTAGTTTAGATTAAATGTAGGTTAAAGTGTAATCTTTCTGTAATCTGATCACAGATTCCAACAAATAGAATAGCTAGGGGCAGGGCATGAAATAGAAAATTCCAAATTGTACTAAGCATGTTCATATCTAGACTGTGAAGCAGAGTCCCCAGTGGCTTACAGTGCCAGCCTTGCATCTTCCGAAAGATGTAGTATCTGGGAGTGAACTCCCTCTGAACTCCACTTGTCAAAGTAATGGCGAAATAACATCACGTAAACAAAACAAAACAAGAGGCTGCATCGCTGCTATTGTTAGCATCATTAAAAATTAAGGATGGCTGATTTACAGCAAATATTTAATGCTGATGGTTCCATTCTTTGCAATGTTTTTCCTCTAAAATGCAGACTTGTTTTTAAAAATATTTAGTGTTAAGATTTTTTTTATAAACCATATTTTATTCTTTGTCCTTTTGCAAATTTTTTTTTACTTTGCAGATCATTTTATTTATGAGATTTGGAATCTTCTTTTGAGTCATAACAATATGTAAACTTGTAAAATACAAAATATTATTGCTTTTTTAATATCTATTGGAAGTTATATATGTGTTAATAGAACAAAAATAATTTAATATATGGTGAATGTGGTTGAAATTTTTAACTAGGTTTTGAGATATCAGAAAAATCCTATAAGACTTTGCTGAGATGTTGACACAAGTTTTTCCATATAAATCTATAAGGAAGTATATTGAAAACACATGGGAAAGCCTGCATCTCAAAGTTTAGTTTGAGATCTTCTTGCTTCTAATGTGATTTGTGAATCCCCCGTGTACAAGCCCTATTACTGGTTCTATCTTGTAAAGAAAAGTAAAATGGGTCAGCGCTGACAATGTAGAACAGGTGTTCCTTGTTTCTATTCTCTTACGTTTCTATTCTAGCTCCATCAAATATGAATAGTTTATTCTTGCTAGGCTATTAATACCAGCAAAGGTAAAATGTTAGAATCCTAAAGGCATTTTGCATTCTGACGACTAAGAGAAAAGCCTACAGTCGCTGAAATGAAAATCCAATCATAAAATGTGAGTTTATCTGATCCCTGTTGAATTTGGGATGATTTAGCAGCACCTCAACAACTATATGTTTGGCCATGTGCTTGACCCTTCTCGTGTTCTTTTGGCCCAAAATACAAAAAGAAAACTTCTAAACAATCACAGATATTAGAAATGACAGCATCAAATTAATAGTGACTAAACTGATGTTAGACTACATGTATTTTTTTCTTGGAACATCATTAATGTGTCAGCTGAATACATGTCCTTGCTTCACATTCTGTTCTCTTGTGTTCTTCTTAGTTCATAAATTATTCCCTCCTCGTTCTGCCTTTATGTTTTGCCCATCCTGCTTCCTCTTCCTAGAATTTTCTTCCTACATCTTTCTTCTGGTAAAACCCTGTTTCTACTTCACGCCTGAAGTTGAATGTTACTTTTGCCAGGTCACGGTGGGTGCTGTCTTCTACAACAACACACCCTTCTCCAGTCACAACGCTTATTACATGGTAAGACCCCAAAACAATCTGTCTTGTTCATTGCTGTTTTATCCCCAGCACACAATACTGTGTCTGGCAGGTAGTAGATTTTTGACTGACTGAACGAGTCAATAAATAGCCGTGTAGTTCCGCATCTTAGCACTCCCTTCTGTGTGCTACTATTCCAGTCATTTACAACCACTTCACATCTTTCATCATGTTGTCCTATCTCTGGGACACAGCTTTTTCTATTCAGAATTGCCTTCCATCACCTACCCCACTGACCTGGCTAGTTTTTGCTATCTCCAGGATTCAATTTAAGCTATCTTCTCCTCTGGGAAGCTGCCCATGACTATTCCTCAACCTATTCCTGACAAAGAACATTGTCAGAGCTTGCTTTTGGTATTCTCATTCAAATATCATGTAGATAGTACTGCACTGAAATCATCCTAAATTTCTGACTTCTCAAATTGATTAAAGTATCTCAAAGATTAACTTTGATTTACTTCACTATATCCTGTACTCTATGATCACACATGGAAGACATTCAAATATATAGAAAATGTTAAAATGGGTTTACTTGGGTTTTAAAACTTTGAACCCAAATTTACTTGTTGTATAATCTTTGTCAAGTCGCTTAATATTGCTGATCTTTATTTTTGTCCTTGAAAACGTAGCTGTAATACCTGTTTCAACTATAAATAGGCAGTTTCCTTTCTTATGCCATAAAGTTTCTAAGTGGACAGATTTCATCTGGAGTAGAACACCTCTCCTTTCCCTATGCATCACTCACTCATCCTTGTGGATAGGGGAGTGACTTCTCTAGATGGTGAGTCTAGGTTATATTCATTTTATTAATCTGCATGCTGCAGTGTATTCTCTGCACTGCAGTAGAAGATGTCCCTGCAATTGTCCCTATTGCCTGTGACTGTGTAGATAAGACTTTATGCTTCACACACAAAGAGTAAGCAGGGACTCTCTTGGCCCCAGATACAAGGCTGTGTTCACCAATAGGTTTTTTCCTTTAAAATAGTAAGATTTCTAGCTCTATCAGTTTATCAACATTTGTGAAAACTCTCCAAGAAAATGATGTTGTTACAGATTTAAGAGTACAAGAGGCTTTTTAGGGGGTAATACTTCTGAAAAAGAGGCGAAAGCAAGATTTGGTAAGTGGAGAAATCTTACCATGACTTAGACCTGACAGTCAGAAAACCCAAAGTGATTCTTTTGGAGAAGTCACATTTGACAGAAATGCCTACGTCTTTGCTTAGGCATGCCTGAGGTCTGCTCTGAAAAATGTGACCTTGGTTTCAAAGATGAAGCTTACCCAGGCCTGAATAAGTTAATCCCAAGGACTGACATCTAACCATAGTTCTCATAACTGGGCAGTGTGCAGCATGTCCTGTTTTGAAGGAGGTTTTGAAGAACACTTCCATGTCTGTCACATCTGAATTCGTTTTCCCCTCTGAAGACTGTAAATTTCATCAAGGCAGGTATTTTTGCTTTATTCACTGCTTTATCACCCATGTCTTTAAGAATGCCAAGTATGAGTAGAAGTTAAGTGAATGTTTGTTGAATGAATGAATGACACTGTCTGACTTCTGTGTCCAGCTCTCATTTTGTTTCAAGTATTGGCAGAGTCTAGAGATGTAATTTGTTGGATACCTTCAAACTCCAACATGTACATGGCTTTTCTCATAGTATTCTGGTAAGGATCACATTCAATAAAGTATATTATTTGATGCTGAAATTTTTGAAGCACTGGACAAATGACCAGAATCAATACTATTGAATTCTATTGCCAGTTTAAAACGATCATTTCTATCATTGCATTTTGCTTTTCTATAATTGTTGCTTTTAATTCATATTTTCCACTTAAAAGAGTATCTATTCTTGCTTTGCATATTATTCCTGCCACCCGATCTAACACTTCTTGTTCATTTATTATTATTTTCAAAGTTAAACAGTGGCATACAAAATGAAGAAGGATAGATGAAATTCAAGTTAGAAGTTATTGTCTAGAACAAGTTATATAAATATATTTTGTTTTGTGGAAATTTTGAAGCTGGTATCTATAGCGTAATACGGAAATTATGTGTCACTGATGGTGAAAATGAAATCTCTATCTTGCAGTCAAAATACACCCATCTAGTGGTCTTCTATTCTTTCTAAGACCCATCTACTTGATTGAATTCAGTCTAGACTGCTATACCCTTTCCTACATGGGTGATTTTTCCAGGCAGTCTAAGCTAACTTGGCCATAACCTCTCTGACATGTTTTCATTGTTTGTGCCTTCCTTTTCAGACACCTTAGTTTTTTCCGTTACCATTCCTGTCCCATGCCTCATCTCTTCCTAAATATCTCCCACTCACATTATTTAAATACAGCTAGAAGCTCTAGTAAAGTATTACACAAAAGGTACCAATTGCATCCAGCTTTTTCGGGGTATTTGTGGGTCTCATCCTGTGTTTCTTTTCTTATACAATCACATTTAGTTCTTACAACTATACTGTGAGATAGGTATATAATTACTATTACCTTAATTTTATAAAACACAAAAAAGAAAAAAAACAGAAATGAAAATATTCCCAGATTACACAGCTACCAGCTGGAAGAGTAAATATATAAACAGAGATAAAATGACCTCAAGGTTCACCTTCTTAATTGGGTTGCTAGCGGGTCCAGTTCGTTATTAGTGGTATTTCATCAAATATAGAGAACTTAGTAAGTCACCTGCCCCAAAATATTTAAGATCTATTAATTATAACACAAGATGTAATGTAGCTTGCCTTCAAATTTGTCTACAATTGTACAATCTTACTCTTCCAATTTCATCTTTCGTTCACTTCTTTCTCACATTTTTTAAAACTGCCCAAATAGTCAACTAGTTATCTCATCCCTACCCTTTATATCTAAATGTATTTCTCACTTTTCCAAGCTGTATAATCTTATACCAGTCAAATTCTATCCATAATTCAAAGAATAATTTTTTTAAGAAGACAGAGTTCTCTCAATTCTCTTTCCAAGGAGCGCCAGTTATATGTGTACTTGTGTTACAATGTATTGCCCATCCTGCCACAGAACATGGATACTCAAATTCTGTTCTAGAATGTAAACTGTGTCCTTCTATAAAATGAGGTTGTATCACCATCTGAGTCTTAATCCTCACTACCTTCAGCACAGTGACTTTTACATAGTATATCCAATAAGTGATTGCTGAATTGGTAGAAACCTAAGCCAACATTGTAGACATTTTTATTGCTACCAGTGAGAACAAGATACACTGAGGATGAAGTAATAAATGATTACAGTAGCCCTCCTTACCTGCAAGGCATACGTTAGTTCCAAGACTTCCAGTAGGTGCCTAAAACCATAGACAGTATCAAACCCTATATATGTATTATGTTTTTTTTTCTTTGCATGCATACCTATGATAAAGTTGAATTTATATCCTAGGTACAGAAAGAGATTAACAACAGTAATAAAATAGAACAATTTTAACAGTATATTCTAATAAAAGTTTTGGGAATGTGGTTTCTCTCTCTCTCTCTCATTCTCTCTTTTTCTCTCTGTTTCTCAAAATATCTTATTGTATGTAACATTTTCAGACTGTGGTTGACTATGTGTAACTGAAACCATAGAAAGCAAACCACAGATGATGGGGACATTACTATACACTATTTACAGTGTTTTCTGTCTGTTTTGGTATATAATTTTTGTTTAGTTTTTTTTATAAGTGCAAATATTGCTTACCAATTAAATGTGTCTTTTTCATTCTAATTCTAACAGAGCAGGAGGAATTTTAGGAATGGTGCATTCTATATTGGTAGGCTACTCTTCGTATTTTTAGCACCAACCTTCGATATTACTTACCACTCTAGAGGGAAAAATGCTGGCACCACATAAAAATCACATCTGCTGTCACAACTATTTTTGTAGGTCCCTTTCTTTCTGCAAAATGGCAATAGAAAAGCTGTGCACAGAACAGAATCCTGGAATGTGGGAGCCTGCCCAGGTGCCCCATTGTCCTTTCTGTCATATTATAAATGAAACAAAAAGACAGCACAGGCAGTTGGCTACAGATCTGACTGCCAAAAGCAATAAATAGAATGTTTAAAGGTATGTCTTTTTCAAATGGGAATGTCTTGATACTTCGCGAAAAGAAACATTAATTCCAACGTTAAGTGAATTGGTACAGTAGCAGAAGTTCCTTGATGGATGTGATCAATTATTTTCAGTTCTTACATAAACAAGTGCTACAATACGTGTAGAAAGTCATGGTGTAAGGGGAGAAATGTCTTTGCTTCTAAAATTTACCTGGGGTTAGTTCAAATCTAATTTAACTCTTAGCACTGAGGACTAAAATGGATGATGTGATATAGCGGAAACAAACAGGTTTCGAAAACTGACCTGATCAAAATATTGACTCTGGCGTTTCATAGTTGGAAGATGTTTTCATGTTACTTAACCGCTCTAATCTTTCTATTTCTAGTTTGTAAAATGAAGATAATGTTAACAACCTTGTTTCTATATTGTAGCTGCTAGAGATAGTCATTGTCTGAAACATAGGTGTTAGACCAATAATAGCCAATTATCTTAATATTATTATTGCCATATGTAAATAGTGGCAAAAGATATAGACATTTTGCAGTATATCCATCCCATGGAAAGGAAGCAGAGACTTTCAAGTTTAAAAGACCAATGTCACCTTCTCTTCTCCAGTCCTCATTCACTCTCAGGAGGAATCATTCCCTCAATGTAAATATGAAAATAAGAAAATAAACAAAAAACATCAAAGTAAGAGATGAATACACACTGTGGAAAGAGTCCAAAAGTGTTCTCCCAACTGCTCCTAATTTCTCTAATTCTTTGAGATAATTGCCTATTAGAATCCACCCCACAGTGTTCATAACAGAACAGTGGCAACACTTTTCCCTGTCCTAGTTTTAACCTGGGATAAAGATAACTACCTGCCTATACTTATTAGTTTTTATTTTTAACAAATCACTCTGTGACAGTAATTAATTCATTTTTCATTCGATTGACACATACCAACTATAGTCTATAGGTCAGATGCTGCATTATACATAGATTTGAGTTTTGATTTTTAAGAAGCCAAGAAGTCAGTATTTAAAGAGGAGGGGGGTGGGTAAGAAAAAGCATTGACTTGTTGGTAACCAGTGAAGGCTATAGTAAAAACTGTAAATAAAATAAGGTTTTTTTTCTCAATATGTTAGCACATATTCTCACACATATGCTAACATACTATATGTAAATACATGGTTGCTTTTCACTTGAGATAGCTCAGCAAGAAATCATGAGCTAAGTCAAAGCTTCTCACTTATATTTCACTTCCATATTCTCTATCAAAAAGTGAAATGAAAAGCATAGAGAAGATGGTTAAAAGAATAGAAATATAATATAAATGAAAAGATAGTAAGAGCAATTTAACTTCTCCATATGAATTCAAATCACTGAGCCTTGATGAAGTCTATAGAAAGAGTTGGGAGGACTTGCAAAAATGCCGCAAAACAGGATTGACAATGTTTGTGTAACTAGGAAGAACAAGGCAATCACTAGAAAGTTAGACTAGAGAGTGTTTCTACTTGCAAGAATCTAAAATTTCTGGCATAGATAGTCTGTAAATCTCTAGCAATAAAAACATTGACCATTAGCAGGCAGCATATATTTACACAGAAGTCAATTCACTCCTTTTTAAATCCTTAATTTGACAGTATTTTTGACAGGGTGCATCAGACTCTTATGGAGTTGGATGCCAAAATTTCACTTCTTGTTTTTTAGAAGAATGAGGACTTGGATCAGGGACTGATTATACAACTTGGTGATTTAAAACATAGATTTATATAAGTTACTGGGGACATTTCTTTTTTGTTTGTTTGTTTTTTTTTTTTAATTTTATTTTATTATGTTATTGTGGGGTACAGTTAGGGGTTAGGCATACAAAAATATTTCGTTCAGGTACCCTTGTTGATAAGAGGTGTCTCCCCATCCTCAGATAGATACCCACCACCATTAATCCC
>CAUYQG010137094.1:0-19184 GCA_963574415.1 Tarsius wallacei | reverse complement strand
GCCTCCTTTTGTTACTGTAACTCATCATTACACACCCTAAGGGGCACCTCCTTTTTGCTGCAATCTCACCATCACTGTGCCTATGTATAACTTTGCTGTCAAATGCCATCATTTAGTTGTGCAACTACTATCTCAATTAAAGTGGGAACATTTTCCAGCTTATGCACGCAATCCTTCAAAGTTAGGGAAGGCCCGTCAAACAGGATCCATGGGGTTTTGCCTCCGTCATGGCCGCATTTGGCTGGACCCTTTCTCACAGCTGACGTTTTTTCTTTTTTCAGGTCCCTTTTACCTTACTCTTTTCAGGGATTGCGGCTCCCAGCAATATACAATAAGTTGTTGTTAGTTATATTAGCACTATTGTGCTAATGATCTTATTTCTTCTATCTAACATATCTGTGTACTCATTAACCTACCTCTATTTGTCCCACTTCCTATTTCTAATATCCTCCTAGGCTCTGGTAGCCATCATTCTCTTTTGTCTGATATAAGTAAAGCTATGCCTGCCCTTTGCCCAACAAAGCTGGACTGGATTTTAAAAAATGTGGCACATGTATACAATGGAATATTATGCAGCCATAAAACATATGGACTTCACAGCAACTTGGATGGATTCAGAATCTATCATCCTCAGTGATCTGTCACAGAAACAAAGAACAGAATACCATATGTTCTCACTCATAAGCGGACCTTGAACAATTATCATAGTGCTATAAGAAAGGTATGGCAGTAGTGGGAAACTGCCAGGGCGGGGGGGTGTGGGATTGGCAGTTGAGGGAAACTGCCAGCAGAAGGAGGGACACACCTAATCAACAAGGATACCTACATAATGAACATCTGTATACCTAGTTCTGAATTGTACCCCACATCTGTAAAATAAAAAAAGAAAGATTTTCTGAGCTCTCACATATGAGTGAGAACACATAATGTTTGTCTTTCTGTGCCAAGCTTATTTCATGTTGAGGTAAATGATAGGATTTTATTCTTTCTTATGTTGGAGAAATATTTCATTGTGTTTACATATCACATTTTCCTTATTCATTCATCCCTCAATGGACACTTAAGTTGATTCCATATTTTGGCTATTGTGAATAGTGTGGCAATAAATACCTGAGTTAAAATATCTCCTCGTCATGATGATTTTCTTTCTTTTGGATATATAACCAACAATGAAATTGCTGGATCATACATAGTTCTATTTTTGGTTTTTCAAAGAACAGTCATTCATACTGTTTTTCATAATGGCTGTACTAATATACATTCTTATCAACAGTGCGACAGTTACAGACATTCCTTTTTTCTTCTTCATCCTTGCCAGCATTTATTATTTTCTATCTTTTGGATAATAATCTTTTAAAAAATATTTTATTTTTCATTTTAAAGATTTTGAATACAATTCGGGGTTAGGTATAAAAATGTTCAATATGCAGGTACCCTTGTTGATGAGGTATGCCCCTCCCTCCCCTGGCAGTTTCTCTCAACTGCCAATCCCACCCCCACTCCCCTGGCAGTTTCCTACTACTGCCAATCCCTTTCTTATTGTATTATGATAATTATTCAAGGTCCATTTATGAGTGAGAACATATGGTACTCTGTTCTTTGTTTCTGAGACAGATCACTGAGGATGATAGACTCTAAATCCATCCAAGTTGCTGAGAAGTAGGACCAGATCTTATTCTGCCTTATTCTCTCTTTGAATCTATAGACCATGTTTAACTGGGGTGAGATGATATTTCATTGTGATTTTGATTGCATTTCCCTGATGTTTAGTGATGTCGAGCAGGTTTTCTTATACCTGTTGGCCATTTGTTTGTCTTCTTTTGAAAAATGTATATTCAGTCTGTCCGCTTATTTTAATTAGATTAATTGTATATCTGCTAATGAGTTGAGTCTCATATATTCTGGTTATTAGTCCCTTGTAAATAAAATAGCTTGCAGATATTTTACCCTATTTTAAAGATTGACTCTTAATTTCTTTGATTATTTCCTTAGCTGTGCAGAAGTTTTTTAGCTTGATGTGATACCATTTTTCAATTTTTGGTTTGGTTGCCTGTGCTTTTGAGATCTTACTGAAGAACTCTTTGCCAGATCAATGTCCCAAAGCACTTCCTCAGTGTTTTCTTCAAGTGATTTCATAGTTTCAGATTTTATATTTAAGTCTTTAATCAATTTTAATTTGATTTTTGTATATGGTGAAAGATAGAGATCTAATTTCATTCTTCTGCAAATGAGTATCCAGTTTTCCCAGAATGATTTATTGAAGAGGTTCCTTTCCCCAGTGCACATTCTCTGTGGCTTTATAAAAAATGAGTTGATTATAAATGTGTGAGTTTATTTCTGAGTTATCTATTATGTTCCTTTGTCTATGTATTTGTTTCTGTGCCAATACCATATTATTTTGGTTACTATATATTTTTGTAGTATAATTTGAAGTCAGGCAATATTATGTTTGATTTATTTTTGTTCAGATTGCTTTGGCTATTATGGGTATTTTAAGGATACTTGTGAACTTTTATGGAAAAATGTTCTATCTTTCTTGTCACTAAATTGTAAAGTTAGTTATTTTAAATTAATATTTTCTTTCATTATGAATTTAGTCAAAACTCTATAACAGTAGTGATAATTGTTTGTGACACTTATATCAACAGAAATCATTGATATTTTCTTCAACATTATATTTATTATAGATATCATAGAATATCAGTTATGTTCATGACTATTATCAAACTGCAGTTATTTTTGTGATCTTTGTTTTAGAGTCTTTAGCTGGCCAACTTGGGGTAACACTACTCCTAGTAGTCATTTTGCCAGCAAATGATGATGTCACATGTTCTCACAGAGGTGCTTAGTTTAAAAAGTCTTGCAGAATTCTGATATTCTTGAGATAAGTTAATTCCTGTCGTACAAAGTGAACCATGAAAGTCTTAATTCCATTTGCAACAATAAATACTTGAGAATTTTCAAGACTTGTAAGTTACAAACAAAATATTGAAAATGTTGTCTGTCCAACATGACATGCATTTTGCCTTGTCAAAATCCACTCCAGAGTTTAATATTCTGATTTAGAATATGCTCCTATAGTTTTCACAATGATATCTCTTTTAGAAGATAAAATTATTTTTTCTTGCCTACCTTTGAAATGCATTTTAAATTAAATTTATTAACAAGGAAGGACATTGTTCCCATATCATAAATGTATATTTTAATTTTAATTTTTTAAATTTTAAAGTTAACTAATGGATATTTAAGAACATTTTTATGACATTTCTGTGTAATTTTCTTTGCAATCTTTGTATATTTGTTTAAAATCATTATTCTGGAAAGGGTATTGTCTTAGTTCATTATGTGCTTCTCTGACAGAATACTTGAGACTGAATAATCTGTAAAAAAGTAGACATTTTTTTCTTATAGTTCTGAAGGCTGGGATGTCAAAGATAAAGGCACCTGAATATGAGAGCCCAGCCTATCTGCTTCCAGGATAGCTCTTTGAATGGTGCATCCTCTGGAATCTCACATGGCAAAAGAGTAGAAGTAACAGAGATCTCACTAATACAAAGCTTCTTATGCAGCCATATTAATCCATGCATGAGAGCAGAGACGTCATACCTAAATATCTCTTATTAGTCCCCACCTCCAAATGCTGTGGCATTAGGGAATAGGTTTCCAACAAATGAATTTTTGGGTAGACAAAAACATTCAAACCATAAGAAAGACTCATTAGACTTCACCTGGCATCACAAAACATTTCGGAATATCTGATACCTAGAACTGAATTAATTCAACATTTATGGTTGCTATTAGTCTAGTTTTATCTACTTTGGGCTTCTTAATTATGTTATACATTATATATAAATGTGTGTGTGTGTGTGTGTGTGTGTGTGTTGGTTTTTATAAGACAAATGCAGATTCTAAACATAATATTTTTAGTTTTGTTGTTTACATTAAAAATTTAGCCTAAGAAGCATTTTGTATTTTTCAGTGTAGGAGCACAATTTGCAGCCTACACCATATTTTCTAATGCTAACAACTGTTTTCCTTCAAAGTTTATTGTTGTCTGTCTTCTTTCACTATCCTATATCTGCAGACTTATGTCGATTGATATTTTTATGAAGAACTTTCTTGCAAATACATGCCACTTTCCCAGCTGGCAATGTCTCCATTTTATGATGAGACTAATTTTTTCTACCTCTTTTTTTTCTGCCTGTACTTATTTAGACTGTTTATGCATTTATTATTATTATTTACTAAAAGTATGACTATTTAAAAGACAAAAAATATTACTGCTTTATTATTGGTAGGAATTTTTGAGATGTTATAAATTCATTTATCAAAAATGTTTGAAAGTCAAATTATTTAATTTTTTTTTTTTTGAGAACTAGTCTTGCCAAGAAATGTGAATATCTAGAAGAGTTTGAATCTTGGTGAGGAGTAAATACATGTGACATATTACATAACCATGAATGTTAACAATAAAAGATAAAAGAGGTTGTAGGAAAACAATAAAAAACTTCCTTTCCAGCAATTACTTTTGCCAATCACTTAGATATTTTTGTTTGTGATATTCTTTGAAACTGTGATTACAAAAACACAAATGTTACATGATAATGCATCAACTATACAACTTCTTTAATGCAATTAACTCAAATATAGACAGTGCTCACTTTACACTTCACTATCTTAAGGGCAACCCATGAACATTGGAAGCACATCTTCACTTCTCACAACTCCAACATGCATATGTCTCAATTAGTAAAGTATTGTACATTGTGAAAATAGTCTGTATTAGTTGATATTTAAACAGTTGATATCTTGAGCGACCCCTTCAGGTCCCCTTCCTCAGTGGGAGCTTTTCTGTACTCTCAATAAATTCTACTTTCTCAAAAAAAAAAGTTGATATCTTCATATTGATCTTTATTTTGAAGAATCTCATATTTTTAAAACATAATTGACTTGAGGGAAGTTTGAAAAAAATAAAATAATATTTCAACCTAAAAAAATTTGTAACATTCTTATATATGATTCATAATTATCTTGCTGTCCTTACTAAGTGCTTTGGATCTGAACAGCTGAGTATCATTATTTTTCAGTTCATCTTATTAGAAGTATATGATTTAAATCTAAACATATTAAATTTATTTGTATGTTATTGTCACACAAATAAGATGCCCCCTTTTCTTCCTTTTCGGAGAATGAAGACGCTTCCTTCACAATGTGGTTCTGCTCTCTGGTGGCCATTGCTGCTCTGGGTTAGCAGTTGACATGACTGAGCCACTGGGTCAGGCTTAAGATGAAAGAGCACTTTATTAATACTAAAACCAGACACATATAACACAAAAAACTATATATCACTACCGCTCATAAATGTAGATTCACAAATACCTCACATAGGTGATGAACAGAAAATTGACTAGCTTTCTCATCTCTTTAGCATGTATTTATTTTCAGTTTGTATTACATGCAACAACAATTTTAAAATATCTTTCTCAAGTAGGCACAAGAAAAGATATACAAATTAGAGGAGACCTCAATGAAATTGAAAACAAAGAATCAATAGAGGAAACCAATGAAACTAAAGGCTGGTTCCTTGAGATCGACAAAATTAATAAAGTTCTAGTCAGGTTAGCAAAGAAAAAAGAAAAAGAAAGATGATACAAATATACAATAAGACTAAAAGAGGAGTCTTCCCTGTTGATCTCATAGACATTGCAAGGATAATAAAGGTGTACTATAAACAATTATTTGTTCATATATTTCACAACTTAAGTTGTTAATTTCTTGAATAATACCAACTATAAATCTCATTTAAGGAGAACTAGATCGTTGAAAAAGCTTTATACCCATCAAACAAATTGAAATAGTAGTTTAAAAATTTCCCCCACACACAGAAACACTCTGGGCCAATACAGTTTTATTAATAACTTCTACAAAACAGTTATGAAACAATTAACATCAATTCTACACAAACTTCTCCAGAAAATATGAGTAAGGAACACTTTATTAATACTAAAACCAGACATATGTAATACAAAAAACTGTATATCATTACCTCTCATACATGTAGATTCATACATGCTTTATATAATATTAGCAAATCAAATCTGGCAATATTTTAAAATAATTTTTAAAAATATGATCAAATGAGGTTTATACTGAGAATGCAAAGATGTTTAGCATTTGTAAATAAACAGTATAATTTATCATGTTAACAAACTTAGAGAAAAATATGATCCTATCAATAGATGAAAAAGCAAGCACTGAACACAATGCAACATCCTCTTATGAAAAAACTCTTAAAGCTAAAAAATAGAAGGGAAATTTCTTAACATAATAATATTTATAGATAAAAAAGAAATTCTATGGCTAGTATAATATTAAGATATTCTACTTAATATCTATAGACTGAATGTTTTCTCCAGAGACTAGAAATAATGAAAGGCTATGCTCTCTCATTACTACTATTCAACACTATGCTGAAACTCCTAGCTATTGTAATAAAAACAGAAAATTGAAAAATCATATATATAAGCAAACAAAATAAGAAATATCCTATATTTATTTGCATATGACATAACTGTCTGTGTGGACAACTCCACAAATCTACAAACACAAAAAACACTTCCTAGAACTAATAATGACTTTAACAAGATCTTAGGATAAAATGCCAATATCAAAAGCCAATTGCTTTCATATATATATATATAGTATTAAACTATATAATTACAAAATTCCTTGGAAAAAAATAGGAGAAATTTTGCATTAGCATGGGACATGGGAACCAACCTGAAAGAGTTTCTAATGGCCAAAAAACAGAACAACTTGAGTAATATAAAACAACAAAGTATTTAATTAAAACCCAAAGTATATAATCTCAATATCCATGAGTCCATATAATTATAAATATATAAGTAGCAGAAAAAAGACAATTGCCCATTTGGAAGAGTTTCAAATTGTTTATGTGGATACTTCTTTTATGTGATTGAATTTAGCCACTATCCACATTGAGTCAAAGAGTAGAGCACAAGACTGGAGGATAAAAACTAAGTTTAAGTGGCTTTTCTGTGAATAAATCTGGCAAACAGTTGCTCAGATTATTAAGGTTGATGTCATCATTAATGAATCACATTAATAGCATTTACCCTTGATATAATGTGATGAGAATGATACTTGACCTCTGTGGTCTTATCTTAATGGATGTGTGTATGTGAGTGAGTGTGTGTATGTGTGTGTGTGTGTGTGTGTGTGTGTATGACATCAGTATAAACATTTGAAAAGCATTAGACAAACCAAATTAAGAGGAATTCTACAATATATCTGACCACTATTCATCAACATGATCAAGGTCATCAATAGCAAGGTAAATCTGAGCAACTGTCATAGACATGAGAAGTCTAAGAAGACAGGATGACTACATGTAATGCGGATTCCTGGAATAGAAAATAACAGAAAATATATTAGAATAAAACAAGTGGCATCCAAATATAGGGTGGAATTAAATTAAGAGTGAGGTTCTAATTAATCAATTGTGGTTCTTTAGTTGTGACTAATGTAATATAGAAGTGTAAAATAATCATTGTAGGGAAATGGAATGAGGACATTAAGAATTCTTAGTGGGGTTTTTTTTTTTCGAGTTTTGGTAATTCTAAAACTTTTCTAAAATAAAACATTTTTTTAACCAAATTTTTCTTAACACAACAGACTGTGGGTTCCACAGACAAGAACATAGCCAAAAGACAGGGGCTATGAAGCCTCACAGTGTGGCTTTCAGCATTTCTCAGAACTTGTTAGAAAACTTTGAAGTTTCTGTAGGGCTATGTTGATTACAATTTGGTGTTTGAATACTCTTAGCAAGGAAAAAAGGAAATAATGCTTTTTATGGAGATCCTGAAAGTAACAGCTGACGTCACAACACTGATGAGATTTCATGGTACAAGAATTATACGTGGCCGGGCTCAGTGGCTCAGCCTGTAATTCTGCGCTTTGGGAGGCTGAGGTGAGTGGGTTGCCTGAGCCCTGGGTTCAAGACCCACCTGGGCAACTTGACAAGACCTCATCTCTACAATAAATAAAAAATTAGCTGGGCGTGGTAGTGCGTGCCTGTAGTTCCAGTTACTTGGGAGGCTGAGGTGGAAGGATCGCTGGAGCCCAGCAGGTCGAGGCTGCAGTGGCTGGGAGTGGCCACTGCACTCCAGTCTGGGCGACTGAGTGAGACTCCAACTCAAAAAAAAACACAAAACATTATATGCTAAAAATTGATCATGTTGGAAGCAGAAATAATTTCTTACCTTCAGTGTAAGTACAGATCAAGAGAGGTTGAGAGAATTTCTTAAGATCACAAGATTTTGAATATAGCCATTGAATACAAATAGTCATATGCCTCTTTTTTCATTTCTAAAGTTTACTATCAGCCAAAGGACTTGTTAAAGGGTAATTAGGATTTCTCCAAAGTCTGAGAAACTTAGAATTTTGTGAGGAAGGTACAAACATTTGTGAATGCCATGTTATATTTACTTGGTAATTTATACAATAGAAGCATGGACACTATGCCATACAAATATTAATAGAAAAAGGAAGCAATGGTAAATGTTGCTTATAACAGTTGAGAAAGAACTCACAGTGTGGGATTTTAAATTGCAATATATTTTCTCTATTAAGTACTTGTCATTTTAATATTCTGGTTGATGAATTGAGAAGGACACATAAAGGACTCTGCTGTTTACTGAAGTATGACGGTTGTCTCTAGAAAAAGGGCTTTTGTGATTATTTGGGTTTTATTGTATAATCTTACTGCTCTTTAGTGAAACAAATTTCTTAGTTGAAAAGATAACAACAACAGCAACAACAAAAACCTATGGTTAATCAGAACTGAGTTTCTGATATTCTCTCATAAATAACCAAGGTCACATCAAAGAAAATAACTGATAGTATTTGAGATCAAAAAACAAACTTGAACTTTTAAGGGGAAATTAGAATTTTGAAAAATGTATGTCTACCACCTTCAGTTTCCCAAAATTAAGGACATTTCTGATTAGATAATTAGTGATACAGACATATGTAATTTTGATATTGCATAAGAAAATGTGTTGACATTTGCAAGATTACTTAACTCCATAAACTAATATTTTTCTAAATGACCAGAGCATGATGTTAACAAAATCATTCAAAAGGTAAAAGATCTATTCAAAGTGGAAAAGAAAACAAAAACAACAACAACAAAACCACATACCAAAATCAAACCAAACCAAAACAACAATAAAAAACTCAAAGCAGTGAATAGAATACAATGTAGCAGAGCACAAAATGATAATTGATATAATTTTAAGCTTCATATTGCAGCTAGTCATTATTTAGTTTTGATGTGATAACAAAAAAGCATAGCCACAATTACCTTAAAAGACTATTAACATAGCTATGCCTTTGCCAACTAGATATCTATGCATGTCTTTATATACTTAACAAAAGCCACATATTGCAACTGATAGGTTAATAAGCATTAAAGAGTTTACCAAAAGTGCAAAAATATGCTACCCTTCCCAATATATTCTTTTTTGGGGAATATGTGGTTTTGTTTATAAAAGATGTTATTTTTGTTATTCTGTAATAATATTTTTATTATTTAAGTAAATTAATAAAATATGTAAAAATTCTCAGTTGTAATATTTAATGCAGCAACTATCAATATATATAAACATAAGAACAAAATTTTCTTCTGGTCTTCAATAATTTCTAAAGTGTATAGAGTCCCTGGTAAATAGTTAAAAAGCCACTGCTCCCAAGGCATTACATATAAAGTTTTGGTGGAAAAATTACTAGTTCTTCTCTTCAATTAACCACGAAAGTTCAAATTAGATGTCATTAGATTACATTAAATAAATTCTTGTAAACTAATATAATCTGAGATTATAACTAATTTTTTTTGCCACCCTATAGATGGTCATAATTAAAATTTAAGTAATTAACATTCTGCTGTTCTGGATGGTGTTAAGCTTTGTGGTTCTGTTTCACAGTTTCAAAAATCAGTATCATTTACTTTTCTTGGCTTAATTGCTGATGTAATGTTATATGTCAAAAAGACAGACAGTGTATCTAAATTAGTTCACCTAAACACATGGTGGTTAGGTTAGAACAATAGTTCAACATAGCCGGGCTTGGTGGCTCAGCCTGTAATCCCGTGCCTTTGGGAGCTGAGGTGAGTGGATTGCCTGAGCCCGCAGGTTCGAGACCCGCCTGGGCAACTTGGCGAGACCTCATCTCTACAATAAATTAAAAAAAAAAAAAAATCAGCTGGACGTGGTAGCGCGCGCCTGTAATTCCGGCTACTCGGAAGGCTGAGGCGGAAGGATCGCCGGAGCCCAGCAGGTCGAGGCTGCGGTGGCTGGGAGCGGCCACTGCACTCCAGTCTGGGAGACAGTGAGACTCCAAGTCAAAAAAAAAAAAAAAATAGTTCAACATATCCTAGAAACATACTGAGGGTTTGTTTGCAGGCTAACAGAGTTCAGTTAAAAATATACGGAAATACAAAAGAGTTAGTAAACTCTGTTAGGCATGTTTTTTTCTCTCCGAATCTTATTTGAAATTCACACAATGCAGTAACACTTTATAAAATATATGTAATGAATCAAGTTGGACATTACATTGGTAAATTCAGAAGCAAGCAAAAATTATGAGGTAATAAATATGTAAATTGATCAATTGGTTTAGCATAAAAATCACATAAATTATTAGGGGTTGGTAGAGCAATATGCAGAATAATTCTTTCAATCCAAAAATATTTTGATTAGTGAAATCAATAAATAAATCATTCTATATTGAAGAATATATGATAATTTTTCTCTGCTCTCGAGGAAAATAATAACAAAAATATATATCACAGCTATGACAATAAAGATTCCTTCATATGGGATCATTTTTCAGAGACTAAAGCTGTAACTGACTTTAGAAATTCCACCAGGCACACTGAGAGTAAAAGCATAAGGAGGAAACCATCATGATGGTTGGCTGTGACTGTGCCTCCCATGAGATCTATGTTTGGAATAGCAGAGATACATGTAGACATTTCTCTTCTTAATATTGTTTAGTTTTATATGTTCATTTTAACTCATTCTTGCACAGCATACATTGATTTGTATGTTCAATTGATAGATTTGTATCTAGATTTTGATGTGAAAAGAGTATACATTTTCAGTTTTTCAGCACACTGAGATTAGTAGCGTGTCACCTACAATGCAAAGAAAAAATGGTGGTGAGTTGAAGAGGATAGTTGTGCCAATCCCTTCCAATCAAATGCCACCAGGAACTCACCTGCAGTTGAGCAGATCGATTCATTATACATTGATGTGAGGAAGAACACATATGATGGGAAACTGTGGGATGGCTCAGTAAGAAGGAGTTAGAAAGTGCTCAAAAGATTTGGGCTTGAATTAGGTGACCTGGGAAGGTTCAAGGAAGCAAGATTTGTTATGAATTAGTTGATGTGAGGGAGTGAGGGTACTACCATGATTGTGTATCTCAATAGAAAGAACAACTAGACATAATTTATTAAAGAACAGCAGCCAGCATTACCTGCATAATCATTTTGGTGGTTTGGCTATCACAATTAAAAAGAAAAAAAATCTCTAAATTCTCCTTGTTCATAAATCCAGACCCTCAGCATGGCTTTTGAATCATATGCACTTTGACAGTTTTATGTGTTCAGACTTTAATCTTTAGTATATGTCAAAATAGCCTTCTTATTACTTAGCTCCCAATTCTAGAATTATTTCTTTTTAAAAATGTGAGCTGCTTAATTCCTTATTTTTTCTTTCTTTTATCATCATAGTTGTGATATATATTTTTGTTATCCTTCTGTTATTTCTTCCTCTGTCTCTTCTTCATGACCTTGACTTCCTCTTCTGTGTTAGCCTTAACCTCTCAATGAGATATGTCTGTTCATTGTATGTACAGCTGGTGTTATAGACTCTATATTGAAAATTAATAAGATGTTATGCGGTAGCAAGTTTTGTAAAACTTTGTCGATAGAGTATACATTTCTGTCATTGTTGAAGCAACAACAAGAGATATTCTGATCTCCCAACTCCCTTTCCCTTGTGAGTATTTCAAGTTGCTTAGGATCACAGCTGGAGAAGAGTTCTTCTTTGGGGCCCCCCACTCTCCTAACAGAGAGCTTAAACAAAATAATGTTCTATTCCAAGAACAATGACATATACAACAAAAAAGAGGACTGAATTATTTCTAACACTGTTTTACTTTTGTAGAAAATATATTATACATTCAAACACTGCCCACGTGCTTCAAAACTTCCTTGACAGGCCCAAGCTAATCTTGAGGGACCTGAGGAAAAGGGAAGAATCATACTTGGGCAAAGAGGGAAAGATGATTTATTATTATCAGAAGAGTTATAGAAAGAGAAGTGAAAGAAGAAAATATGAAGCTAATGAGAATGCTAAAATATTAGAGAATGTTTACATATTTATCTATTTCTATAGTAGCCTAATGGTTGATTCTGAATGCCAAAATTTAAATGCATAATTAACTTAGAAATGTGTCATTCCATTATTTTATATTTTGTCACAAAAGAAAAATTAAGAGTAAATAGGTTTACTGTAGCCTTTAGTTTAGTGTTTACTAAGTTCTAGCATTGTATGTATTCATTATTGTCATCTATAAAATAACTAAATAATTACTTCATGAAATGCATTTATTTTTAAAAATTAAATTCATTTTAAAATATAGGAAACAAGCACAGAGAGATAACCTAATCTATGCAAGTTTGCACAGATTTTAAGCAATAAAGCAGGAAATTAAGCCTGGGCAGTCTAAATTCAGAGACCACTCCCTTCATTGCACTGACACTTTATGCATCTATTTTCCACCAGACTGTTTATTTGTCCATCAATCTATTATTTATCAGTATATATATATATTTATAAGAGTAAAATACAAGGAAATGCAGTACCATAGTTCAGGTTCAGTTAAGCAATGTGTACTTGTATGTGCAATCAAGAAAAAAGAAAATGCCACAAGAATGACATGTAAATGGAACATATATTTCTTATATAAGTCGCCCACCAGAAGGAAATGTTTGACTTTGACTCAATGATTCAATTATTCTGTAGCCAAGATCTCTGCAGCTCCAATAATCATCTCTGTATTTAAGGCAGGAAGAAGGGGTCAAGTGTAAAAACCTTTCTACCCTCTTTTTGCTGTTCTTATCAAAAGCATTAACTCATGTTAAGTTTTATGAGTAAAAACTGGGTTATATGACCATCTTTAGCTGCAAGAGATGCTGGAAAAAAGAGTACTTAACTTTCTCACTTCAGCATTGTATGCTAAGTAGTGAGAAATAGGTTGAGTAAGGCTTTTAGAAAAAGTGTGTCTAAAAAGTTTCTCCAGCTTTTGTTATCTGCCTAATAACTTGATCCATGCTTCAGGAAACATTCAGACTTCTAGCTTTAATTGTCTAAAATTTACCTGGATTTATTATACTCTTAAATAATAAAAATATATAAATATTTTTATCATATCATGAATGGTGATTATGTTTTTTATGTATTTCATATATTTATAGTCAACTTATTCATACAATTTTGAGCCATAGATCATGATACACCTTAATTCACTTTCTTTTCTTTTCTTGCTATTTCTACTTTATTGGAAATTATTAACTTATAATTTTAGTCTTCATTTGCTTAACATAGAACTTGATTTTCAGATAACAGGGGCTTGGGATAATGAAGAGATTGTTAGGTGAAGATTGCTTTCAAATTTTCTTTAGACATTAAGGCAATGAGTGAATCAGGATTAGATTAAAGAGTACTTGGAGCCGTTGGCCAATAGCTACTTAATAAATTCTTTTCTGACATTTGGTTTATAATAAGCTAAGGTTTTGTATGGAGTATGATTCTAAGAAAGAGCTTTCAAGTTATTGGAAGTAGTATATGCTGGGAGTAGAGTTGAGAATTTAAAGGAGCCAGCAGAAGTGATGGGGGGGGCACTGAGCTTCATCATTTTTTACCAATAGCCCATCTTTGCATCTACCACAACTGTCTGCTCCATGAGAGAAAGACTTACGATTTTAAAAGAAGATCTGCATCCCCAGGCAACTATTTTTTCAGTTGCCTTCTGGAAGAAAGCTTATCCTGAGAAGAAATAAGGGCGTTGTTGCTTTCTGGAAAACACAGTCTATTCCCCACCTTCCATACTCCCACTTGTCTACCAGGGGTCATCATCAAATGATGCTAAATTTCTTTTATTCAAGTAGACAGGGCTTAAGAGAACTAAGCATTGTAGTTTTTCCATAAATGTGGAAAAATAACTTTAAAACCCCAGTTAAAATTAATGAGACCTTTTTACAAAAATCCTGCTTTGTTTTCATTTTAAATGTGGCTCTAGAATTATAGTTAAATGTTTACGCCAAAATTATCATAAAATTTATGTCGCATTAAAACTAGAACTGAAGTCAGGATTTTAGATTTGCTGATTTTAATCAGAACATTCAAGCAAGTGAAGGCAATACAGATTCAAATTCTGGATTTGTGTGAGCAGTCTGGCTAATTTGACGAATTTTGTGAATAGTCACATTATGAAAGTGATAACCAAGATACATAATCTAAAGTAGAGGATAATCATCCTTCATTATACCAATGTCATACATGAGCTGAGTGACTTTAATGCTAACTGCTTTTCTTTCTCTGCATTTAACCTTGAATAAACACTTTTATAAATACTTTCAAAAGCTTTCTTGGGAATTAACATACATCCAGTTAGGAGTACAGTTTGAACTCTGTTGTTTTTTTACAGCTAGACTGACTGTTCAGATTTTTAGTCTCAAAGTTGGGGGTATAATGGGCTCTCTGGAGTTTTAAAAAAATAACTAGATAGAAATATGACTGGCAACTTCAGATATAGGAAAATTTGGTTAGAACCCCAAAATAATAAAAACATATGCCATTTAACTTGTGCTTACTTTGCTTTTGCTTTTTAACTTTATTCCTTTTTATTATATTTTCTAGTATTTTTGATTCAGAAAAGAGAATGTGTGTATATATATATATATATATATATATATGTTTTAAATTCGAAACATATGTGGACACTCATGAACCCTCCATTTATCCCAAGAACTAAAATATGATCAATGTATGAAGTAGGTGTTGATTATTCAGGCCAGATAGGAACAAATCTATTAAATGAAGGGAATTCAATAAAGGCTTAGAAAAGAAATTAAACAAAAAACACTGATTTTAAAAAAAGAAAACTATTAAGATCAACAGAAAATACAAATACATACTTATATTTGCCATTTTAAGAACTAAATGCAATATTTGAGGGATGGCATAAACATGAATATTTTCCATAGAAATACTATATTTTCCTTGGTAATTCACATTTTATTATTTGGGGAATGTATAATCTGCACTCTAGTACAAGAGTATGTATCTGTGGAGATGAAATGTAACTATTAGTTAATTAGCAAATGAAATGAAACATCCTTTTGATTCTCAGTCCCTGAACACAAATATCTCAGATTTTGACTTGCCTAAGATTCCCTTGGTAATAGTTTTCCTTTGTGGTTTTAGAACTCACATATTCCCATCTGTGGGGTATAGAATGAGGCTCATTTTCAATACAGCTTTTAGTTGAGTTGTATCTTTTTTCCTTTTTGTTAAACAAATCAATACTTTCTCAGATGTAGAGCATTGATTTTCAGGTTCCCCTCTTGTCAGTGACCTGTATTTCAAATGGCTGATAGCTCACAATAGAAAACTGCCCAGCATTTATCAGTAAAGACAATGCAAACAAATACGGATATATTAAAGACATTGTTTTCTTTTGCTTAGGAGGCATTCTTTTCTCACCACCCCCTATTGGGTTCTTTCTAAGCATATTTACTTCAATTTCTGGTATTGATTAGAGCCTTTATGAGTTGCTTGCCCATGTGATGTTCCTATGTAATCATCTTTGTTGGCTATTGTATCTCATAGTTATTGGGGAGTTCCTTTAAAGGAATTTTTCTGATAGGTGCTGATAACAGCAGTGAAGTATGTCACAATGATTTCAAAGTTAAAGTTAACCCCACTTATATTGTGTTTGTGCATTTTCTATACTACCAACTTCTATGTCTCATTTAATATAATTAGTTATGTAGTTTCCTGGCTATCTTAAATAATAAAAAACTTAGAGGTTATGTGTTTATTTTTGTCATCTAAACTGTCTAGGCAGTGACTGACATTTGAGCACTAGTCAACACAGGTTGATTGAATAAATTAATGTGTTTTTTTCCCCATATAATGAGGTTTGTTAAAGCAAATACTTAGTGGCCTGGCATTTAGTGTCTGTCTCCCCACACTATCCTATTCACTGTGTTCAATAAGTAGACAGTTATTCACTCAAATTGAGAAATTTTACTGTGACATGGCTGTATAAATAATCAGGAAAATTCTAAAGGGCCTCTAAGATCCAAATAGATAATCTGAAGACTTCCCTACAGCACCACCAAAACTCAACTTCTCTATCTGACTAATCTTGCTTTCCTAACCCGTCACAGATGCTCTTCCAAAGACTACTTCCCGATAAGCCTCCTATGCCCAAATCCCAGCATTTCTGTTTCCTGAGTAATGCAGCCCACAGCATACTTAAAGTAAAAACTAATGCTGTTTGGAGAATCTAAGCCTGAGGGGCTGTGGGGAAAAAACAAACAAACAAAAAACCCAAAACTAAATTAAACCAACCAGCCAATCAAACAAACAAAAAAGCAGTATGGCATCTCAAACGAGAAAAAAAGATATCTGAGACTGACTCTGGACATCAGTTACAGGTCAATCTTGATTTTGTTCTGCATAGCCTTATTCTGGAAGCCAAGCTGATAAAGCTTCTTCTCTATGTCAGAAAGACCATCTTGAGTCAGAGTGAAAAGTGGGCATGGAGAACAATTACTATTCTTCCAGATCTCCCCCAGGAAGAATGCCTGTTGCTTACACTCAGATATCATTATCCAACCCATGGCATGTGACTGCGCTAGAGTTTACCACAGTGGTGGCCCACTGGAAAGTGGTGCTATGAGGTGAGGTGCTGGGGGTGTGGAAGCAGCAATACAGCTTACTATAGGGACTAAAGAAGGCAAGATGAGACAGAGTCCATGTAAGAGAATTTGAACACAAAGGGAGACAGGATCCCAGTAATAGGGCAGGTTCTATGGACAATATGAAGGATTTTGATCTCAGGTCAGAAGTTATATTTTCAAATTATTTGTATGCAGTGTATGTGTTGACGAAGAGCAAAGAGCATAGGTGTTGTAGATGTGGACAACTTGTGTACTATCTCTTGGTCTCAGAAAGTGGTACCAGAACTCACCATGTAGTGTTTTGGGAAAGATAGATGAGATAAGGCTTACAAGATAATTTAGAGTGAGACTAACATCTAGTGTGTGCTCAATTAATGTTAGCTATTATTAGATATGGCTAGTGAAGGTGATGTGCTAACTCTTAGACTATAGGGTGAAAGTTGATTCAGTTATTTTATCTGAAATCATATTTGTTTCTCAAGACCAGAAGTAGGACTGAATTGGTAGTGGCTCAAATTATTAGAGTCAGTTATTGGAAGAAAAATAATACAGAGACAAGAAATTTATTGGACTGATATGACCTTCAAAGCACTTTAGCCCTTTCTTATAGAAGTTAATTCTTTAGTATAAATATATTTCATTCATTATTTTATGTTGTATATATGTGTGTTTTTCCTTCTTGAACCCAAGTACTATGCCTTATTTATCTTTATTTTTCCATGTAGTATCCTGCCCAATGTAGATGATTATGACAAGGCAATAGGATTTAATATTGTCATGCCTGTTTTTATTGTTTTTTAATATGTTAAACACATCTTCCGGTTGCTTTTATTTTATTGTATTTTTATTTTAAAGATGTAGGGTACAATTCAGGGTTAAGTATACAAGTGGTCATTGTACAGGTAAAGTTTGGGCCTCACTTTTGTCCCACTTCACCTGGTTTGAGATCAAGTACCCTTATTGATGAAGTGTGCCCCACCCTCCCTTGGCAGTTTCCCATTACTGCTAATCCCTTTATTATGGTTATTATGATAATTGTTCAGGGTCCACTTATGAGTGAGAAAATGTGTTACTCGGTTCTGTTTCTGTGATAGATCACTGAGTATTAAAGACTCTAAATCCATCCAAGTTGCTGTGAAATTCATAATTTTGTCCTTCTTCGTGACTGCTTAATAGTCCATCGTGTATATGTACCACATTTTTTCAATCCAGTCTACTTTCCATGTGCAGTACAGTTGGTTCCGTGTTTTTGCTATTGTGAATAGTGCTGAAATAAACATCATGCATGCCCAGTATCCATTTTATAGAATGATTTGATTTCTTCCATGTATATTCCCAGAAGGAGGATAACTGGGTTGTATGGGAGGTTGATTTTTAGATCTTTTAGGAATTGTCACACTTTTCCACAGAAGTTGTACTAGTTTACAGTCCCACCAACAGTGCAGAAATGTTTCCTTTTCCCTGCATCCTTTCCAGCATCTGTTGTTTTTTGAGTTATTGATGATGGCCATCCTGACTAGAGTTAGGTGGTATCTTAGTGTAGTTTTAATTTGCATTTCTTTGATGATTAGTGAGACTGAACACTTTTTCATGTATCTGTTGGCTGCTTGTGTGTCTTCTTTTTAAAAGTGTCTATTTATACCCCACTTTTTAATAGGGCTGTTTATTTTTTGCTTTTCAGCATGTTTGAGTTCCTTGTAGATCCTAGATGTTAAGCCTTTGTCAGATATACAGTTGGCAAATATTTTTTTTCTCAGTCTGTGGGCTGTCTCCCCACTCTCTTGATGGTTTCTTTGGTTTTGCAGAAGCTTTTCAGTTTGATGAGGTCCCACTTGTCTATCTTATCTCTTATGGAATGGGCACTTGGGATTTTAATCAGGAATTGGTTGCTGGTTCCAATTTCCATAAGGGTGTCTTCTGCATTTTCTAAGGTTCTTATAGTTTGAGGGTTTATGTTTAGGTCTTTGATCCATTTAGAGTTTATTTTTGTGTATGGTAGGGGTCTTGTATTTATCTTCTGCATGTGGTTGTTCTTATTGTTCTAAGTCAGATATTTGCCTGAAAATAATCAATGTGTCTTAAGTATACTTTGAGTTTCGGTTTTCTTTCTTTTTTTTTTTTTTTT
>CAUYQG010137082.1:0-27960 GCA_963574415.1 Tarsius wallacei | reverse complement strand
CCTGGATGGAACTAGAGTCTATAATACTGAGTGACCTCTCACAGAAACAAAAAACTGAGTATCACATGTTCTCACTCATATAGTAGACCTTGATCATCCAACGTATTACCACAAGAAAATGACTGACAGTGGTGGGAAACTACCGGAGGGGAGAGGTAGGGTGATGGGATTAATGGTAGTAAATATCTGTCTGGGGACGGAGAGACACTTCCTATCAACAAGGGTGCCTGAACGAGGCATATTTGTACACCTAACCCTTAACTGTACCCCACAATATCTTAATAAAAAATATTGAATAAAAAAATAAATAAATAAAATAAAATTTAATCACCCTTAAAGTACTCTCTGTTTGATGCAGTACACCTATTGAGACGTTTTTCCCATTGCTCAAAACAGTTTCTGAACTCATCCATTTTGATGCCTTTTAGTGCTTCTGCCATTTTTTTTGTTTTGTTTCCCCTCTTTCACATCAGCAAAACATTTCCCTTTGAAAACCTTTTTTTTTAATCCGGGGAAACAAAAAAAAAGTCACTTGGGTTGACATTAGGTGAATAGTAATGGTGGGGCATGTAAGTCATGCTGTTTTGGGTCAAAAACTGCTGAACACTCAGTGCAGTGTAGGTAGGTGTGCATGTAAATCACCCACCATGAAATGGGTAAACACATTAAAAGAGTCTCCAGAAAGAAATCTACTGAAGCTGTATGCAGGCTCTTACAACAACACTAGCTGGTACACTGATGCCAGTGGGTTCCTAGAACACTGACCTAGAAGGGGAAGCCTGTACTACCAGGGACCCACTCATCAAAAAGTAATTCTCTTTTTGGGAGGGTCTCCTCATATTAAACATGTTCCCTTCTGCTACTAGGCATATCCTGTTCCATCTATCTGAAATGCTGTGCCCTTTGCCTCTCCTATTCTTCAGTCTCAATCAAATGTTACTTCCTCAGAGAAGCTCTGCCTCAACTCCAGTCATTTTTCCAGAGCATCAGGAAACTGAGGTAAAATCTTACATTTATTTGTATGATCTACCCCAACTAGACCACAAGAACTTTGTCTCTTTTTGGTTACCAGGAGACCAGTGCCTGGAATAAAGTGGGTGTTCAATAAAATTAGTTAAATATATTATTTTAATAATAATATAGAAAAAAGCCAGACCTCAAAGACCACATATTGTATGATTCTATTTATATGAAATGTCCAGAAAAGGCAAATCTAAAGAGAAATAAAGTAGATTAGAAGTTGCATAAGGCTCTGTACATAAATGGTGATTAAATGTAAACTGGCATGAGTAACTTTACCGAGGTAATAGAAATGTTGTAAAACTGCACAACTCAGTAAATTTATTAAAAATCATTTGTATTGTACATTTAAAATTGGTTAATTTTATGGCATTCGAATTATACCTCAGTAAGGGTGTTTTAAAATATCAGTTGGCCATGAATGTGTGAAACTCCTTCTTAACTTTCCATTCTGTTCCATTGATCTGTGGCAATTATGTTCCCAATGCAATTCTATCTTGATGAGTTTGCCTTTGTGGTCAGTTTTACAATTGGGTACTGTGTCTTCCAATTTTATTTGTCTTCCTCAAAATGGTTTTGGTTATCCTAGTTCCTTTCCCTTTCTTTATAAATTTTAGAATCAGCTTGTCTAAGTCTACTTTGTAAAGTCTTTCTGAAATTTTAATTAGAATTTCATTAATTATAAAGCCCTTTGGGGAAAATTGACATCTTTAATATGCTGTCTTTTCATCCATGAACACAGTATACCTCTCTATTTGTTTAGGTCTTCTTTGATATTTTTCATCAGAGTTTTATATTAAAATGTAAATGCTTCATTAAATTTATAGCTAAGTATTTAATTATCTCGGCGGTAATAAAAGTGGTACATATATATTTTAAATTTCATTTTCCAACTATTTATTGCTACTACGTATAAATATGATTAGTTTTGTATTTTGATGTTGTATCTTGCAACCTTGCTGAACTCACTTGATAGTCCTTGGTGACTTTTTGTTAGAATCCGTGGAATTTTCTTGATCAACAACCATGTAATTTGCAAAGACAGACAGTCTTATGTCTTCTTTTCCAATACTTTTTATTTTTTCAACAGTCTTGCCAAAGCATTATAAAGTTGATTGATCTTCTAGTTTTATTGATTTTTCTCTATTGTTGTTTTCAATGCATTGATTTTTGTTCTCACCTTTATCATTCCTTTCCTTCTGCTTCATTTGGGTTTATTCTGCTTTAGTTTTCTAAGTTTATTGAGGGAACATCTTATATTGATTTGAGACTTTTTTTTTTAATGTAAACATTCAATGCTGTACATTTTCCTCTAAACCCTGCTTTATAGCATTTCACAAATTTTGATAAGTTTTAGTTTTATTTATATTAAATTTAAAATATTTTATAATTTTTCTCAATACTGTATATTTGACTCATTGATAAAAGTATGTTGTTTTATTTCCAAGAGTTTGGATACTTGTTCAGTCATTTTCCTCTCGTTGATTTGTGGCATAATTCCATTGTGGTCAGATAACATTCTCTGTATTATTTCAATTCTTTTAAATTTGTTGAGGTTTGTTTTATGTCCCGGGATTTAGTCTATTCTATCTTGGTGAGTGTTCCATGTGCACACAATGTTTATTCTGCCACTTTGGGCTGGAATATTCATAAATGACAATTAGTTCCTCTTGGTTGGTGATGTTGTTCAGTTCATCTATATTCTTGGTGACTTTTTGTCTTCTAATTTTATTAGTTACTGAGAGAGGAGTGTTAAAGTCTTTAATTATTCTTGTGAATTTGTCTTTTTAGTTCTGTCAGTATTTGCTTCATAGATTATAATTCTCTGTGTAGTTGGTGCATACACATATGGAATTTGTATTTTTTCTTGGTGAATTGATCCTTTTACCACTATATTAATGGCCTTCGTTATCTCTGATGATCTTCCTTGTTTAGAATTCTAATGTTTTTAGCCACTGAAGCTTTCTTTTGGTTAATAATTGATGGTGTGTCTTTTTTATATTATTTTACTGCTCGTGTAGCTATGTCATTATATAGTGAATTTCTTGTAGATAGCCTATAGTTGTGTTCTGCAGATTTTTAAGTTTATTCTGACAATTTGTACCTTTTCATTTGTATGTTTAAACTATTTGAATTGAATGTAATCACTGATAGGTTTGGATCTGATTTTGTCATTTATTATTTGTTTTGTTTTGTTTCTATTTTTCAGCGCTTTGTTTCCACTTTTCTGTCTTCTTTAGGATTATTTGAAACATTACAAATGCATGTTAATTTATCTATTATGTTCTGACTATTATATATCTTGGTTGATTTTTTATTTGTTACTCTAGTCATATTTAACTTTTTCTCATTTACTTAGAACTAATAGATTACCACTTTATTATTTTTTAATTTTTAATTTTAAAGATGGGGGTACAATTCAAGGTTAGTTATACAAACGTTCATTATGCAGGTACTCTTGTTGATGAGATATGCCTCCCCTCCCGTGGCAGTATTCCACTACTGCCAATCCCACCCCACCTCCCCTGGCAGTTTCTCACTACTGCCAATTCCTTTCTTATAGTATTATGATAATTGCTCAAGGTTCACTGATGAGTGAGAACATGTGGTACTCGGTTTTTTGTTTCTGTGATAGATCACTGAGTATGATAGACTCTAAATTCATCCAAGTTGCTGCGAAGTCCATATGTTTGTTCTTCTTCATGGCTGCATAATATTCCGTTGTGTATATGTACCACATTTATTTTATTCAGTCCAGTTTCAATTAGCAGCATGGTTGGTTCCATGTTTTTGCTATTGTTAATAATGCTTCAATAAATATGCATGTGCAGGTATCTTTTGCATAGACACTGCAATCCTTCTACTGGGAAAATACCTAGATTACCACTTTAAAGGAATATAGAAATCTTACCACTATATTGGTCCATTACCCTCCCTCATTTTATGTTGTAGTTATGTGATATATTATATATCTTTGTGTATTAAAATTCAATCGGCAGTTATAACTCTTGATTTTGACTCTAATATATTTTTTAAATCAAGATGAGAAAAAATAAGCTACTGTAATTACCTAGATATTTACCATTAATGTTACTCTTCTTTCAATCCCAGTGTTCCAAGTTTCCTTCTGGTATCATATTTCTCCCATATCGAAGAATTTCCTTTAGCAAATCTTTAGGGCAGTTATACAGGCAATTATATCCTTAAAATAAGAATATCTTTTTTTGTTTTTACTTTCCTTCCTGAGGGATATTTCCACCTAAAATTCTGAGCTGATATTTCTTTTCTGTTAGCACTTGAAAAACATTTTGTATCATCATTCTAGCCAAAATAATTTCTCATGAGTGTTAAGTATTTCCTAAGTAGCAACATGAACTTAGACAGTTGATTACTCACGTAGATAACTTAAGCAAGATCAGCATGGTGTCAACTATCCGTATCACTTGTCCCACAGATTGACACCAAACTGGATAAACCGAATGTCTAACAATATGACCTGAAGATCATTCTGCGATAGACGACCCAATTTTAGACTTTAGCTAAGCAGTGTTTTAACCTGCAGTTGTACCCCAAGGGGAGAAGGCAAGATGAATAGTCCTACACTTCATCAAAACCAGGGAGGTAGATGAGGCAGCCTCTCACAAGATGGGGAGGCAAGTGAGAAACAACCTTGTGGCAGCCTCTCACAAGATGGGGAGGCAAGTGAGAAACAACCTTGTGATTGCTCCTCAAAGGCTGCACATCTTGCCAAGTTTCAGAAGATCACAGGATAGTTCCCCAAGGCTTAGGCCAAACTATGGCTTAAGCCTTGCCTGTGTGGCCTATGTGGATACACGCAAGGTGGCCAGAGTTCCATGGTGGAGTGGCTCCAGTGCAATGAGAAATCTACAAATGGGCAAGTCACTGTTTCTTTATAAGTAATGTGTCGTATTTTTCTGACTACAGTTGAGAATTTGTTCTTTATCTTAAGTTTTCAGCAGTTTTATTATGATGTGTCTGGGCATGAATTTTTTTGGACTTAACCTGTTTGGATTTCACTGAGTTCTCAGACCTGTAGGTTTATGTCTTTTGCCAAATATGGGAATTAGTCATCATTTATTCAAATTATACTTGTACCACATTCTTTCTCCTCCATATCTGGACCCCTATAACCCCAACTCCTTTTATCAGAGAATTAGATTCTCCTTTCTCACAGTTTTAGGCACCTGGGGTCCTGCTGCCATCGCTATTATTGATTGCCACTGGGATCGTCTAAGGGCCAAAAAGAAAAAAAAAGTAAAATGGGGGGTTTCCCTTACTGTTTCTGAGTGCTAATTATCCACTTTCCTGCGATAGACGACCCAATTTTAGACTTATTAAGCCAGAACTAGTTTTCTCTTGGAGCCCTTGGGCCCAGAGCTGAAGATACCAGAGGAAAAATTGGGAAACTCACCACCGATTTGATGCTACTTCAAATTCTGGTCTTCCTTTTGAACCTGCCTGCTACTATGTAATTTTCAAAATCCTCACATAGCTGCCATGTGTACTCTGTCTAAATTGTATAACGCTATTTAATAGGAGAGACAAGGTAGAGTATGGTTACTCCATCCTACCCAAAGCTGAGATTCCCTCAGCCTCAATTTTGTCACCTGAGAATGGAAACCATCTATAGCAATACAACATAATTGGATTGAGAACATGAGCTTACCATTCTGGGAAACTCTTACCTGGGAAGATGAAATCATATGTAATTTTCGTTATTTTAGGAACTTCCTAAAAATTCATATATTTGGACAAAAGAACACTCAGGGGTAATAGCCCCTTTCTCAAAATGATAAATTATTCAATGAACTTTTTGTGCTATTATCACTCCTTGAGACATGCTTCAAAACCCTTACATCACTGTATCCATCAATTCCTAAAGATTAGTATTTCACAAACTATTTCAAATCTAATCATGTCCCAGCATTAAATTATCTACTCTATAGCAGACTCCCAAAATCTTATACATATCTTACTATTGGCCTACTCTTTCTTAGATATTACTAAGACAGTCAAATATTGGTGTCTTTTCCTATAGTAAGCAATACATGAAATACATGAACTTTGTTTAACACATTATTATGATGTGTGTACCAGTCAGAATACTCCAGAGAAACAGAAGCAATAGGATATATATATATAGATATAGAGATAGATTTTTTATGAGGAATTGGCTCATGTGATTAAGGAAGCTGAGACATGCCACAATCTGCCATCTGAAAGTTGGAGACTCAGGGGAGTTGGGAATGTAATTTCAGTTTAAACTCAAGGCACAAGAAACGAGGAGGTGATGATGTAAGTCCTGGTCTTAATCCAGAGGCCTAAGGACCAAGAGTCTGATGTCTGATGGTAGGAGAAGATATGAGGTCTGACACTTAAGTTTACAAACTCATCCTAGAAAAAGTGCTACATTCCTCATTGCTGAATATCACTATGTTCATTTTCAAAGTACTCCCCTCGGGAAGCTATGCACTGATGCCAGTGCCTAGTCCACCGTCAAAGCAATTCTGGAACTCTTTTTCTGGAATGGTCATCAGAGCTGTGATGCCCCGAATGTCATTAAAATGTCTTCCTTTCAATATTTCCTTTATCTTCGGGTAAAGAAAAAAGTCATCGAGGGTCAGATCAGGTGAGTAGGGAGGGTGCTCCAATATAGTTATTTGTTTCCTGGCTAAAAACTCCCTTACAGACAGTGCTGTATACGCTGGTGCTTTGTCGTGATGAAAGAGCTCCTTTGGGACCATTTTTGCACACACCTTTCTCATGTCAAGATTTTCAGTTAAGATTTTTCTAATGGTTTCTCTAAGGGTTTATTTGGTTTGCTATGCTTCTCAAAGTCAGCTGATGATTTTGACACAATTTTTGCAATGTTTTCACCAGTTCTGCTCGTTATTGGCCATTCTGACCACTCTTCATCAGTGACACTTCTCTCCCCTCAGAAAAACGTTTAATCCATTTGTACACTTCCGTTTTCTTCATGACATTATCCCCATAAACTTTGACTAGCATGTCCCTGGTTTCACGTCAAGTCTTGCCAAGTTAAACAAGAAATTTAATGTTTGTTCACTGCTCTAATTCAAGCTCAATATTTTCACAACGGCACACAAAGACATGCAACAACAATAATGAATGCCACTCAACAAGACAACACCACATGTTGACACAAACACAGCTGTGAGACACTGATATACCAAGGTTATGGAACCTTACCGAGTTGTTTGTACAGTGTTGTCAACGTAAGCACACAGTGGCAAGTTTGTAGACTCAATTGTCAGACCTTGTAAATGTCCCCACTCAAGCAGAGAGAAAATTCATCCTTCTTTTTTCTCTGTGTAGGCCATCACTGTATTGAATGATATCCACCTTCATTCATGAGGGTGATCCTCATTACTCAGTGTATCAATTAAAATGCGAATCTATTCCTGAAATACCCTCACAGACGCACCCAGAAATAATGATTTACCAGCTATTTGGGCATCCCTCGGCTCAATCAAGTTGACACATAAAATTAACCATCACAAGTGTGGTTTGTGTGTGTGTTGAGGTCAGCAGTTGATAGACCTTACCCAAAAATAGTCTTGTAAGAACAATGTTGCAATTGAAAACATTCGCCAGTTCCTTCTACTTTCACAAAAATAGTTTAGACAGATCACTAAATAAATATCTCAACAATAATTTATACATAACAGACATGAAAATTATCCAATTTATTTACAATACCAACATTTGCTGACTAGAAAGTTCCCTGAAAGTTGCCCTCCCAGCATTGCCAATGAGAGGTTTCTATGTTTGTTTTTCTTTGTTACACATGATATGGAAGAAAAGACCATTTTATTTTTATATGTCAGCTTCTTTGTTCAAGAACTTTACTATATTAGAATCATGTGGTTAACTTTCACCTCCTGAGTCTCTCACAAACTCCGAGACACCCACCTCAAAACATTTGTTAACTGCTGTTCCTTTCTTCCTCAAACCGATGTTTCTTGTTTTCATAGGAGTAAATCTATCACTTGTTATGTAGAGAACCAGCCCATAATTATTGGATTCTTGAACTGTGCCATGTACTAGTGTCTTAATATATCACAATAATTTGTAATACATTAACACAAATAAGGTATGTGTGTAATTAAATAAGTATTTCTGAGCCAAAGGAAGGAAAATAACCCAATTTCCCTTATTCCAATTTATTTACAGGCTATATTACTTGCCTGCTCTTTTTAATTTGCCTAATTTCTCAAAGGCTCTTCCCCCCTTTTGCTTTACATTCTAAACAGGACTGACATTATTGTCTTTAGAATTATCATGTAAATAGGTTATGCATGGTATAACCAAGACATGAGTCACTGTGATTTTTAAAACTGCGTCTTTAAAATTTTGCCTTGCATTTCAGAAATATTTGCTGTCGTTTTAACTGTCACATTGCAGAGTTTCCTTCAACTCTCCAGCTTCGTTTCACTGTGCCAAAATCTCCAGTCCTGATTGACCATTCACTTAACTCTTCTTTCCATTTCAAACCTCAGATCTCTTCTTTTCTAATTGCCCCTATCAGGATTGACTCACATACACTCACATAGAGATTTGTTTCTGGTAAAGTATACAGTGATAAAACTATGTACACTAGAATTTTGCTTGAGGGGAACTCACAGTGGGGAAAGGATTTGTATAATTCCATTTTTTCTTTGGGGACTTTATCTCTGTTTTCTGGGCTTCTTATCAAACCAACTCACAGGGCTCTTCTGTATAATATTAGCATTTCCCTGTTTACAAATCACTTTGATATACATTTGATCCTTTCAAGAACTGCTTAAAACAGGGCGCAGCATTACCCTTCTTGAACAGATTAGGAAACTGAGGCTCACCCAAGAAAGGGGCTCCATGTGTTATGTGCTAAACTAGGCAGCTTTCTCGTGAATTTTTAAAATTTGTCCATTCGTTTATTTATTCAAGAAATATCTTCTGCACTTTTTGGCTGTGTGAATTTCTGTGCTAGGTGCTACTCCCAGACTCGTGAAGTAGATGACACCTTCCTTTAGAATATGATAACAAAATTACTTTGCTTAGCTGACCTTTTATTTCTAGATCAAGCCCAAGCCTATTTCAGCCGAGTCCAAGCTGAATTATAAAAAAAAAAAAAATTAACAAAAGGAGGCAGAAACAGCACTAAATCGGAACTCAAGAGACATCAGATACCAAACGTGACTCATTCTTTCACTCCAAGTATGACCTTAGACAACTCCCTTCCTCTCTCTGATCCTCAGTTTCTCCACTTTTAAAGAGAGGCATTAAACTAGGGGTACTGAGAAATCAAAGAAATCTTCCTTTAAGTATTCATATTAATTGGCTTTTACTGTTTATCCAAGGATACACTGGATCAGTGACTCTCAATGGAGAGAGGGGGCTCCATTCCCCAAGGTGGGGTGTGTCAGAATCTCAGAGTGTATGGAATTTGAAAAGGCATTTAAATATTATAATTGTTCATTTCAAAAAGAGAAGAAACACCTCAATGTTTTTGTATTGAAACTGCTGAATGCAAGCTTAAGGTAATCTTTCAGACTGGCGAGAACAAAGAACATAATTGCAATTTTATAGCTGATTTGGGGTGGGAGGGTGGAAGGAGTAGCACATTATCTGTTGGCCTTCAACACTCATGGGTTTTAAAAAGTAGAGGATGCTGTGCTCAGCTTGCAGGAGTGGCAGGCAGGGCTTGGGCAGGCATGGTAGACCCTCGGGCCACCCCTTTGACCTAAGGAGTCCCTGATGGATTGCCTGTTGGGTATCACTCCCTCCTCCCCACTCCAGGTCCCAGTCTGTTTTGTGGGGAGGAGGCCTCTGCTGGAGGGCTCTCTTCTAGCCACAACAGCTCCCATCCCTGATGGAGTTACAGATCGAATTACTGCCTGCAATGTGCCAAGTGGCTGATTATTTAACAACCACTTACCTTGTTTCACTGTCTTCCTTTATAGACAATCAAATCTTGGTTTTGATCTCCATATTGTGCTTTTCCCCTTTTGGTCTCCCAACTTGTTGATTTAAGCAAATATGCCCTCACTGCCCAATCCTCTCTTGATTTCATCTCTCATTTCATATAACCTGTCTTTTTCCCTCGGCACTCCCTCTTGCTGTTTTTCATCTCCACTTCGCCAATTAGCACTTAGGTTTACACCCCCTCTCCTAGCCTCATCCGCAGCTTTTGTCTGTCTAGCATTTAGCCACCCATATCTTTCTGTCATTTTCTTGCAGATTGCTAGACCTGACACATTGATTTTCCCCCTTTTTTTGCCTGAGAAAATAGTTACTAGCTAAATGATTGTGCTTTTCAAGCCTTCACTACTCAAAGCTCACAAATTCTCATTGATCAAGGACTTTCATTAAGTGCATCATTAAGCAAACACTATTCTTTAACACACCTGAAACCTGTCTTTCCCAGAAGAAGAAAGCAGGGAGAAGACCAGGGCAATTCCGTTGCTAAGTTCTTCCTAAGAAGACAGTGTGAAGAGCGGCCCTTCATCTCCATGGGGCTGCTCTCGTCTCCACACGAGCACATAACTGGCAGTGACATAAATCAATTTTTTACGGATTAACACAGGCTTCCGTGCAGAAGACAGGCAGGGCTCCTAGTGAGTCGCATCTGAAGAATGCTCCCGATTTCTTTTCTTGCCCCCTTTAAAATAAAATAAAGACAGGTTTGGAGTTGAAAGTCTCCCGAATGCAAGCAAAGCTCTGTTGAAGGAAGCAACTTGCCACGCACTGCTGAACTCTCCTTGCTCCCAGAAATGCCACTTGAGCCACCTTCCAAGCCTCAGCCTCTGTGGCACCCCTTTGAAAAGCCATTGTTTCTATTTCAACTGCTAACTGTGGCCACTGACTCCTCATTTACCCCTTTGAAGCCCAGCAAAAAGGGGAAATTGGAGGGAGGAAAGCACCTGGGAAAAGCCGCCCAAGAGCAAACATCAAAATGCCTACACCCTGCGTGTGTTAGGGGAAAAAAAAAATCAGTGAAACCCAGTGGGAACCAATAGCATGTGTTTCTTGTTTCTAAAACCCCAGCAGGCTTCACTCTACCCAGACCAACTTTTGAAATGATAAAAAGAAAAAGAAAGAGGGGATGATTAGCAAAGAAGAAAAGCCATGCTTAGATGATGATTTTATTTCCCAGATACGCCTTTCCTGCCTCATTAATATACTTCCGGAGTGGATGAAAGTACTTGGCATCCAAAGCAGGTAGTAATGGCCTATCAAGAGATACCATGTCAGCTTCCTAATACCTTATCAAAGGTTTATTGAAGAATACAGTCATCTTGCTACTCTCGCTGATTTTAAAGACTTACAAAAAGACAAATGCAATGCCCCTTGCTTCATACGTTTTCCCCCAACCATTTCTGACAATATCTTTCATGTATAAATCATACTTCCCTGATAGCATTTGGCTGGGTCTATCATATTAACAGTGGGACCAAGACAAGGCCAGAGGTCTCAGTAAATGCTTTATATTAATTTACAGATTCAGAAATGTGTTCATGGCATATTAAACCCCAGAGAGCTGTGAGCTGTTGTGTACACTGTGTACAATATTACCAGTGCTGAAACAACTCGGGTTTTATAAAGTGGCAAATATATTATTGGAACTCTGTATAGAGATGTAGTTGAGACTATATTACTAGCAACAATAAAATGGAAACGCTACTGCTCACATGTGGGTTTATTCAAACCAAGATTGAGTGGCTTTTGCCTGTTTGTCCCTGTGAAGCAGTGTAGTGGAAGCAGATTTACACAGGTGCCCAGACTTGAGGGGTTCAGTGCTCCAGACACTAGCAGTAGATCTAATCTCTTGTGCCTTAAAGGCCAGCCCATTCCATTCCTTCACCACCCTGCCTTTCCCTCTGGTTCCAGGCTTTGAGCCCTATTTGGCCCCTTCCTCACTCTTGTTCTCTGCCTTTCATCAGTTGCTATGATGTCCTGTTGTTTCTCTGTCTTATAGTCTTCTACCTGCTCCAGCCTCTCTGGGGCTGCCTCACTCAGCACCTCATTACTTCTTGTTAGGATACTGTAATAATATCTCTGAGGGTCTGTCTGCACGTGTCGTTCCATCTATGATACTGTGAACGAGCTCCTGTCCTGAAACTCAGTTCTGATCACATGCCTCCCTACTCATCTCTCCCATCACAAAACCTCAAAAGATTTACATGTGCTTGCACAGGAAAGTCCTACTGCTTTGCCCTAGCGTTTGAGATCATCCTCCATGAGAGTCCAGGAGCCCCCCAATGCCACCTTTCCACACCAATATTTTGCGACCACTCTCCTTCATGAGTCCTCTCCTCCAGACAACTAAACTACTTGCTATTCCTCACACACCTAACAAGGTTTTCAAGCCTTGGCTTGTTGTTTAAGCTATTCCCTTCGATCTTTCACACTTTGCTTCCATCCCATGCCTACATATCCAAATCATCCCCAAACTTCAAGACTCAGTTCAAAGGTCAATTCTACTACAAAGTCTTCTGGGTTTCCCACAGCCAGGGGTGATTGCTTCCTCTGTTGGACCCCTCCCCCATTATAGAGTACTTGCTTTCTTCCTCTGGTGCCCTATGTTACTGTCTAGTCTATATTTGAATGATTCCTCCTGAATCACGTAACAGCATTTTTATTTTTTAAAAAACATCTTAGTGCTATGGTCTGAATGTTTGTGTACCCCCAAAATGCATATGTTCAAATCCTACCCCCTAAAGTAATGGCATTAGGAAGCATGCATTTAGAGCATAAGGAACGTGCTCTCATAAATCAGATTAGTGCCTCTATAAGTGGCCCAAGGAAGCTAGGTCACCTCTTCCACCATGTGAGAACACAGGGCAAAAGCACCATCCATGAACCAGGAAATGGGCTCTCACCAGAAACGGAATCAGCCAGTGCCTTGATATTGGACTTCTAGCCCCCAGAACTGCAAGAAGTAAATTTCTATTGTTTCTAAGCCATACAGTCTATGGTATTTTTTTTATAGCAGCCAGAACTAAGATACTTAGGCTATATGATCTTTTTAAACAACTCTGTCATATAAGTAGGTTTTATTATCTTTGTTTTACAGATGAAGACACTGACTCTTAGAACAACGAAATAAATTATCCAAGGACTCATCATTTGTGACAGAGTCAGGAGTAAAAGTCAGGGGTTTGCTTCTCCAATTCTAAGTTTATAACTCCTGCTTGTCAATATAGGGGAAAAAATGTGGTCGAAGTATGTTTTATTCTTAACAGGGAGAGGAAGATTTTAATTATGATGATATTAGTTATTTGACTCAATTCGTCTACTTATCTCCTACTTCTAAGTGATTTGGGTATGTAGATGCCATGGGATAGTGGAAGGGATAAGATGTAACCTGAATTCTGCCACCTTCAACTTACAGTGGGAAGCGTCAAAATCCCGGAATTTATTTCTTTAAAAAGTGTATTTATTCTCACGTGTTTAAACTTCAGTTACCTCAAAGAATTCTCCATTTGATGCAGTACACCTATCGAGACGCTTTTTCCACTGCTCAAAACAGCTTTTGAACTCGTCAATTTTGATGCCTTTCAGTGCTTCTGCCATGTTTTTGTTTTACCTCTTTCAGATAGGCAAAACATTTCCCTTTAAGGATCTTTTTCATCCAGGGAAAGTAAGAAAAAGAAAAGTTGCTTGGGGTGAGTTCAGGTGAATAGGGAGGGTGGGGCCTGCTGGTCATGCCATTTTTTGATCAAAAACTGCTGAACATTCAGCACCCTGTGGGCTGGTGCACTCGCAAATCACCTGTCATCGAATGGGCACACGTATTGAAAGAATTTCCAAAAAAATTCACTGAAGCTAAACGCAGCCTCTCACAACGATGCTAGCTGGCACACTGATACCAATAGGTTCCTAGAACACTTATCTAGTGGGGAAAGCCTGTACAGCAAGGAGCCTACCATCTAAAATATACTTCTGTTTTTTGGGGGGTTCTTGACAAAACACTTCTCCATTCTGGTCTTCATGTTCCTGATCTGTGAAATGGACATAATTGTGCCTACTGTCAAAAGAAAAAGTTACAACAAATTTAAAGATCTAATTGGTTTTATTAGCAATCTTAGACTTGGGTAACACCTCATTGTACAAATAAAATGAGTGTTCTGCTGGGCATGACCAAATGGTTGGTTTTTATAAGGTGGGAAAAAGGAGTCTGAACACTTTTTAAAAATTAGATTGGGTTACTATAGGTTACTTTACCTTTAAAGTTTAAAGCAGAGGGGATTTCCTTATTACACTGACACAGGTAGACTGGACTCTTTCTCATTAGTGCTGTGAATCCCCTGTTTTTAGGAAAAACTGGTCTATTTGGGAATCTATCTGCTCCCATTCAGTTTCAGTTTGATTACTTGGCACTTACTCCAATCTAGTTTGGTTTGGTTTGCTGGGGCCTAGTGCAGGAGGCTAGTCCAAAACAATGACCTCCCATAAACTTTAGCATTACTTAGCCAGGATTAAGAGAATACATTGCTAGTGGATCAGTCATCACTACTCCTTTACTTAGATTCTCTGGGAATTCTTTGGATCCAGAGTTATTTATGCCAGTTCTCCACTCCTTTGGGAAATAGGAAGCAAAGAGATACATACTCCTATCCCTACCACCAAGTTTTACCTGACTTTTGTTTTAGGATAAATCAATGGAGCTGATTGTTTTTTGACCTTTTCTAAGTCATGTGCTCAGACATATGAGTCAGTTTTCTTTCTCAAAAGCAGCTTCATGCAAATAGTAAGGCATTTCTCCTTTGAATTCTGCTTTGCTCATAGCTCTAACCAGAGCACACCCAGGCATGGAACCAATCATTTGGAGGTAAAAGTAACTGCTATTTGGTGCAAAAGATGAATTTGTGGTAGGGCCACTTTGTGGTAACTGGACTAATTTAATGCCATTTGCTAGAGCACAGTGCTCCATAGACCAAGGGTTCCAGATTTACCTCCCTGTGGACTTCTCGGCTAGGTAGTATGCTGTGCTTTCCATTCCATCTTGCCTCCAGCCAATTTGTTATAGGTCTTTTCTCTCGGCCCATTATCAGAAGACTGAACGATTCAAAGTGGAAATTAATAATAGAGGCAGAAATCAGAGAAACAGTAGGAACTAAAAACAATAAACAGAACAAACATTTAAAAATATAAAAACCAATCATTTTTCAAAGTGAGCCCAACCACAGAACTTCACCAAGGTCAAGAAATAGAACATTACCCGAATCCCAAAAGTCTTCCTCATGGCCCCTTCTAACTATTACTCTCTTCTCCAGGGAGGATTAATTTTGCCAAAAACCCAGATCAAGAAGAGGTGAAATTTCTACAAGGCAGCCAGTATGGGAGACAAGACACAGAAGAATGAGTAGTACGTGAACACATGATTCTTTTTTTTTTCTTTTTGAGTTGGAGTCTCACTCGGTCACTCAGACTGAAGTGCAGTGGCTGCTACCGGCCACTGCAGCCTTGACCTGCTGGGCTCTGGAGATCCTTCCGCCTCAGCCTTCCAAGTAGCTAGAACTACAGGCGCGTGCTACCATGCCCGGCTAATTTTTGATTTATCATAGAGATGAGCTCTCAACAAGTTGCCCAGGCGGGTCTCGAACCTGCAGGCTCAGGAAATCCACTGACCTCGGCCTCCCAAAGTGCTGGGATTACAGGCTGAGCCACCAAGCCCAGCCGAACACATGATTCTTAACTGTTATGTTGGCCTCTTTTTCTAGCCATACCTGAAAAAAGCACAAACAAAATGGCAGCCTGGGATAGTAGTGTGAGCACTTCATGTACTGGTAGAGTGATTGCAGGCAGATTGCTTTACTTTGGCTTTCTCATTTTCCCCATTGTAGCATCAAAAAAATAAAGCCTACTTTGCAAGGCTGATGTGATAATCAGATGAAGTCATACATAGCTATACAGATGGTCCCTGACTTATGATAGTTCAACTTAAGATCTTTCAACTTTACAATAATGGTGCCAAAGCACTATGCATTCAGTAGAAACAGTACTTTGAATTTTTATCTAGAGATATGAGGTGTGATATTCTCTGGCAATGCTAGGAAGGGGCAGTGAACTGCAGCTCCCAGTAAGTCAGGCGATCATAAGGAGAAAAAACCAATACTCTATAGTGTACTGTGTTACCAGGTAATTTTGCCCAACTGTAGGCGAACGGAAGTATTTTTAGCACATTTAAAGTAAACTAGGCTAAGCTATGATGCTTGGTTGGTTAGATATTTATATTAAATACATTTTCCACTTATGATATTTTAAACTCATGATGGAGTTGATCGCTCTATAAAGCAATTGTGTAAATTTCGTAGGTGCCCATTGAATTGGAGCTACTATTTCACCATTGTTATCATTGGAAAATTTAGATGATGCTGTGTAAACCCAAACACAAGGCATATACTCTGTGTCACCTACTACAAGGAGCGTGTTATTTGAGCAACCTGTTTCTTTACTGTTTAAGCTATATAAAATGTTTTGATTGAGTAGTGAATGCCTAGTTCGGTTCAGAAGTTGAAGGTGCACTATAACACTATAACCACTGGTTTGCGTATTTTATTTAGCAAGCCTTTATCTTTATTATTTGGCACTACATTTTAATTTCATTTCATAGACAAACAACATTATTCAAGGACTGTGTCTTCAGGGTGACACCTGCAAAAACAACACAGTGACCCTTCCTAACACACTGGGGCTTGTTTGAACATCTTGGAAATTACCTCACTTTACAGCAACAGTCGTTAATCCCCACCTTTGGAAGTCTTCTTCACTAGAGCTATAAGCATCTTTAATTGCTACCCCAGATTTAATCTACATCAGTAGCAATTGCTGCAAGAGGCAGCCTGTGGCCACTATCACCAAGGCCCGTTCCGACAAACATCCCTGAGGACCAGGCTGCAGATGCCCGAGAGTTCATTCTACCTGCTTCATCAAATAACTGACGCGTTTCTGGGCAATCAAGGCTCAATCTCAGCTCTGCCACTTGCAATTAGTTAGAACTGAAGGCAAATGCTGAGCAGAGCCCCAGCAGCAGCTCCCCACGGAGAGGGCTGCAGGTGCAGGGGTGGGGAAATAGAACACAGACAGTCCAAGGACTGTGATGGGTAAACTGAGAAAAGAATATGCCATCGTGTTCAGAATGTCTTCCTCAATTTTTTGTGAGTTTTTCACATCTTGTTACACCCATCTCTTTGTAGTTATATGTATTGTGATGAATTGACACATGAGTTACCTTTTCTATTCTACTAAAAAACAATTAGCAGCAGGTGGGAATGGTGATTGGTTCAAAAATTTTATCAATAACCATGACTCCCATATTCCTTTGATTCAAGTCCTCAAAAAAGCACTTGGCAATATCTGGCGGGGTGCTTCTTGTGCTCAAAAGGAAATGAAGATATGATATTTGCTTTCTGTACTTCCTTTTTACAACACCTGGTCTTCTTCCCATTTAATTCCAACTTATCTTTGGACCCATCTGACTTGGAGGCTGCTTTAGGCATCAGCCCCCAACCCCTCTTCCCCCCTCCTCTACTGCCTAGGATCCTTGCTATTCAGGGCTGGGCACTCAGCTTGGGCTTTCCACCTATGAGTGCTTGAAGGCTTCTCTAGAAACTTTGGTATCCCTGGCAAACCACTGCTCTTTACAGAAACAAGATTCAGCTCAGGCTTCTCCCCACTTGAGAAATTTTCATGGATCCACCTAGGCAGACGTGATCCCTCCCCTCCTTGCTACCACTTTTACACAAACCTGTAGCCCAGCCCTGACTCCTCCACGTGGGAATGGGTTATTCACCTGTTGTTCACACTCTGTAATCTCTCTAAGGGCTAGAGACAATTTCCTTATTCTTTTCTACATCTTCACCTTTTAGCCCAGTGCCTGGCATATCAAGGCATGCCATAATACCCTAGATTGACGAATGGATTTTTATGTTGACCGTACACATATCAGTTGCCAACTCTTTTTGTCTTCATTTTTTTAAATGTTGTGTAGATACATAAGTTCGTAGTCCATCACATTTGCCAATGCTCAGGTTGACTGATGTAGCTCAGCATGGATTATAGTGTTTAAACAGTCCTCATCAAAGCCCATTGGCCTTCCTGAACGTGGAGAATCACTCATGTCAAAGAAACCCTCTTTGAAATGACAAAACCATTTTCTTTCAATGCTTTCCCTGATAGCATTCTCCCCATACATGGCACAAGTGTTTCAAGCTGCCTCTGCTGCCTTTACCCCTCTACTAAACTCAAACAGAAGACTATGTCGGAAGTGTTCTTCTTTTTCCCACTGACATTCTGTCTTCTTTATCCCACAGATAGCACTAACTTTCTTCAAATTTGCAAAATGCAAGGCGTATTCACAAGCACAACATTGTCACTCCAAATGACAAACAATAAACTCCCAACTCCACAGTGTTGCCATGCCAAAAACAAACACTACAAATTTATGCATCAACCTAATACAATGTTAATATAGTAAGAATAATTTCAATCTATCCTACATTTAACCTAAAGTAGGAACTCGTTTTAGGGACATATCTGCTTGTATTAATAACTACAAAACCCAAAGCAAGTTACTCTGCTAGCCTACCTCCTCTCTTGACCACTTTACTTCCTCCTTTTATTCTAGCTCTTCCAGTGAATATTCAGGGAATCTAGTCTTCTAGATCCATCACATCCCTTGACTGAAGGTTTCAGTATTTGACCATAAGTTTGGGTGTCTGGAAGAGTTACATTCAACTCCCACTACAGCCAGGCATTCAAACTTGTCCTACAACTAGCCCCAAAACTACTTCTGCAGTCTTACATCATGGGACCCCTCCTTTGGAGTTTGGGTTAGACTGGACTACTCTCCTTTGTGCTACATATACCACCTTTAATGCCTTTCCACCTTTGTTTTCAAACTGATCACTCCTAGAACTCCCTTCCCCATCATTTTGCCCTCCTACCGTCTTACTCAGACTCATACCCAACTCTAATGGCACCTCCGCTATGGGATGAGTTGTCTCCTTCTCTGTGCTCCCATAACACTTTGCTTGCACATCCCTGATCACAGTTATCCTTTGTGTCTTACAACATTATTATTTCTGAGTCTGCCTGCTAACTGCACTAGTCTTCATAACCCTATGTATTCCCCATGTTGGTATTTCTAGTACCTGTCCCAAGAGTGCCCAAAAAACTCATAATCTGTCCTTCAAATGTCATTTTATCTAATATATACTTTAAGAACCTTAAAATGTGCTTAGATAAAATCAGACTGTAATTTGAATACAGAATTTCTCTATTAACTTTTCCTGTAAACAGTTTTACTTATCAAAAAAAAAAAAAGAAAATCCATAATAATTAACAGGGAATCCTTTTGTAAGATTTTTCAAATTAGTAAAGATGTCATTAGTTGGATCACATAGCCCTCACTACTTGATCATATGTGACAATGATTTAACTGTCATTAAATAGGAATTAAAATATTTTCCTGATGATCTTTATTTGAACATGCATCTTAATATGTATTGATGGCAGTCTAATGAGGACTACAGGCAGCAGAGTCACCACAGATTAGAAATCATTTTTCTCTAATGCCAATTATTGGGGTCAATTGCCATTTTCATCTTGAGATGTGATTTTCAGGTACAACTGACTCAGAGTCATGAGCTGAATGTGAAATACTTGATTATGAAAGGCAACTCACAGAAACCATGCCATTTTGGGAGATTAAAAATGGTCTGTTGCTTTCTTTGGGCTAGGCCATGAAAAGAAATGGCCATGTATAGAATTGTTTTGCTTTTGGGGAATTGCTTTTGTATTTTAGTAGTTAAACTGGATTTATTTTCTGAAATGAAATGTTCCTCTCAATAATTTCTGAAGGAGGCCTTGTGAATGATGCCTGCACATTTGGTGATCAGTTGGCCCTTTTCCATTATGTCACTGCTCATTCACAACCTTCCCATAAAACAAGTAGCCAGGAGTCTCCTGATAGTAAGAAAAAACGGAGAATGTACAGATGACTTCCCTCCCTCACCCAAGTTGAAGGAAAAGCCTGTTTGAGGTCCCTGAGCTGTTTTCTATCCATTTAGGTCACTTAACACCTTATCAAGCCAAGTCATTTAGTGAGCATTAAAATTAATGTCCAAGAACATTAAATGTAAGTGAACATATCCGGAAGATTTAATCACTCTGTCTAATCAACCTAAAGCCTCTAAAAGCTAAACAAGCAGTCTGTGTGAGGAGTTACACCACAAAGGTCAAAGGGTGCCAACTACCCTAACACCAGATCGCAAGCTTCAAAACAAGGGCCAGTCAAAAGTGACAGATTCCAGCCGTGATGATGTATGGAAACCTTCTCCGGTGACCTGAGGTGGCAACCCACAATGTAATGACTCATCAGTGAGGAAGAACAGTGGAGAGGGATCAGGAAAACAGTAATCTGGTTATGACATGTAATGTATGCCTAGAAACAAGTGTCAATTTCACCCAGACGGCCTTTTTAGCCTTGAAAAACTGAATCAACACAAATGAATAGACTTCTGAAAGTTCAAAAGGTTTTTCTTTGAGGAAAAAAAGAAAAGATTGCTTCCTTAAAATCAAGCAATCACTCAGGAGGCATACAATGCTATTACTTCCAAATGTCTCTCATTACCACTCAGAATATTTTTGTCTCAGATTTACGGCAGTTTGAGTTTGTTTTCCCTCAAATCTTTCTTTATCCAAAGAACCCCTTTTAATTTGTAACTTGGAAAAAAATAAATTCCCCACAGACATTTGCAGGCAGCTGCTGCCTAGTATTGCAAATTCTGCTTTCAAATAGGATTCAATTTTTACTCATTTTCAACCTGAATCCTTTTGTTCTGTACAGCGGAAGCATGCATTTCTATTTTCACTGCCTTTCGTACATTTCTTGTTAAGACTTCTAGCTCCTGTAAAAAAAAATTCAAGCTTTTGAAGGTAGATTAATAAAAATCAGAAACAAGAACAGATTTATGTTCTCAACAACACACATAGCCACCTGAAGTCACTGAGAGCAGTGAGTATTGCAGGCCAGAGACTGAATTGACAGACAAATGCATTTCTTGCATCTTAGTTACTTGGATTGAACAGGGAAATTCACTTAGCAGTTCATTTATTGCACCAAAATCCAAAGGCTTGTTTCATCTTGGAAAATTTTCGTGCACCTTCTAGATGCTGACAACATGAGGCGGTAGCTATAATGTCTATTGTGGGGGGCAAAGCGTATCCTTCAGAAAAATTATCACAGGAATGGTTTTTGCCATGGCATTGAGGGCTGCATAGATGCTCTTTGTGTTGGCTGGAAAGGTTTTAAAATTCAGAGTTTGCAGAGTGAAGATGGGAAGAGAGAGTAGCCTCAGACGATCCACTATATAATTAGCTCCTGCTGAAATTAAAGGCTAAGTGACATGTTATCTTGTTGTCAACTTGAACGCGATTGCAAGAGGTTTAACACAAATCACATTCTCCCCTCCCTGCACACATCATTTCCCTTAACAAGCGTGTACATACACACACACACACACACACACACACACACACACACGATGTATAGATTCTATTTAGAGTAGATCTGCTCTTCCTTCATCCTGCAGAATAAAATGTACTACTTAGGGTAAAATATGAATTGTTTTTAATCAGCACAATATAAATGAAAGCCATACACCCCAGGAGCCCACATGAAAAACATCCCTTTGAGTTGTAACTGATGTTATTTCCCATATGTTTAGATTCAGCAAATATAGACCCAAATTAGTTTTAGCTAGCAATTTTTTAAAGAGTATTAGAAATAGCCCACTATTTTAGTGAGAGGCAGTTATTGTACTTTAGTTGCACTTAGGATTTGAGAATTTAAAACTATTCCCTGGGTTTAATTCCAGTCTGGAGGTAGGGCCTGGGATGGGGATGGGAGATCTTTTCAGGCTGGTTTCCAATTCAATCCTGTTTGCAAGTGGAGAAACCTGATCCCATCTACATAGGGCTCAATATAAGAGACCTTTGCCATTTGAGGTGAGGGTCTCCAATTTCTTTTCTTAAAAGAGAAAACCTGGACTCAATCCATCTAAGTGAAGGGCAGGTTTTTTAGTTTATTTAAGTCTCAGAGTGGGGCGGGGAGCGGCTTCATATATATCCCTTTGGTTACAAATCTATTTTAAACCTTTCCAGGCAAGACACATTTCCCTCCTCAGTCTCCAATCTATAAATATGAGGGGTGCACAACAGCCCTTTCCAGATCATTAAAGCATAAAGCTAGATATTCCTCTATCAAATACTGACCAAGATAGTATCCTTATTTACAAGATTCAGTACTCCTCCACCACACACACTGCTAACTCTTAATGGATTTTTGTCCTTGAACAAGATCAGCTGACTCGTCTGTGGGATTATTCACTGCTCCTTAGAGCATATATTATTCCAATTCTCAGGAGTTAAAAAATGTCCAGACAGGAGAGACCCATATGAAAGGCAAAGAAAAAAAAAGAATTTGTGGAAAATTATCATGCAGCAAAGGAAAATCTAAATTGCGTTTCATAGATATATGTATACTTGGCCAAAACATGACAAAATGGAGCCAAAAATGGAATGTTTTTATTCTAAACATTGCATCAATCCAGAGGTTAATATAATACTTCACTCCTTATAAACACAGCTAAAAGTTATGAATACAACCTGGAAAAAATGACCACAGCCAAAAATGAATGCATAAGAGATTGGCTGCTGGGTTTAAGGCACTGTACTGTCTCTGTCAGGCAAAAAGAGAAGGCCCCTCTGGAAGAAAGAAGAACTGTTACATCATTTGTGAATCGGTCCTGCTCATTTTATGGGCTGTGTGACAATTAAAAAGTACTGTCTGCACAAATGTGTGGTCCATAAATCAATAGATAGAAGTAGTCAAATCATTTCTAAAGGACAGTACAGCATTGGTTAAATGACTATTTCCTTACTAATGATATTAACTTCAGAAATTATTTCTATCTATTACAGATTTTTATGAGGAAAATTTACAACCAGATCTACATAATATTTCATGAAAGACACTTTTGTTGGAAGGAACATTGGATTGGCCCAGATCTGACTCAATGTCTTGACTTCATGGTGTTGGTTGATAAAAGACCAGGGTAAGTATTTACAATCCGTGTCTCAAATATTCTGGAGTTAAGTTGCCTTGTTCCAGACAAAGGCTTCAAGACATTTTAAAAAATAAGATGGTATCATATCACCAAAAAAGATATGAATTCATGTATCCAACTGTCTCAGTTCAAATCCTGGCTCTACTACCACTAGCTACATAAATATGGGCAACTTAATATCTCTGAGCTTCTCTTTCCTCATCCGTAAACTGGAGATCACCATAGTCTTAACTTCAGAGGGTTGTCATAAAAATAAAAGGAGATTATACATGTAAATTAGTTAGACGAGTGATACAAAGTAAGCACTGCGTGACTGTTAGCTCTTATTTTTGCTAATAGATATAGACTTTGGATTACTGCTAGAAGAATTCACAGACATTGTTCCCTTTGAGATTGTACCCACAGGATGCCAGATCAAAATCTCAGTCTAGTATCCAGATAAGAATGGGAAAAGAGAAGAGTGAGGGCATAACCTTCTAAATGGCGCATTCTCACTGGGCAACACATTTTCATTTTGGGTTTGTTTTTTTTTTTCGCTCATTTATTGAGCAACATGTATGATTCAGGTGCAAGTAATAGAGCAATTATACAAATTGCTGTGGTTTCTGGATGGGTGGAGCGTACAGTCTTTCTATTCCTCCCACTTGCCAGCCTAAGGGATTTAGAACGATCTTCTCCCATCATGCAGAAACCCCCATATTTCTGCCTCTGGAGATGCTATGGTTTAGGATACAAGTTGTCAAACTGTCTGCAGAGTAACACATGACCAGCTGCTCTCAGAGTTTCAGGGTTTGTGGTAAATATTTGTATAAAAACGAACAGGCAATAACTTGATAACATCTGTGATGTTTATTTATGGCTACATATTTGTTATTTTAACCTGCCTAGTTCCACAAAAGTTCTGACACTACATAAATGATATACCCTACAATAAGACAAAAATAAATGTGGAGACTTGGCTTAAGTTGGGAGATCAAGCCTCTTCTTCCTCACATCATTCAAAAATATGGACAAATATGTTTTATAGAAAAGTAATACATGTAAAGCGGTGCAGATTAAAAAAAAAAAGAAAAAGTACCATTGGAGACCAGATTTATTAAGAAATCACTAGAAGATAGAAAACAGATTGGACTGAAACTGATCTCTTCAAGCACACAAACAACAGATAAAAGTAGCTGGAGGGGCTCCAGGATAGCTGTCAAGGTAATTGATTTTGAAACTGTTTGCAATAAGAGTTCTAGAAAAAGAGGTGAAAGAAATGAAGGAGGAAAAAAATAAATTAAAGAAACAATAGAAGAAATTTTCCCAGAGCCAAAGAATGACATGACACTTTACTTGCAAGAGACTAACAAAGTCGAAAGTGAATGAATGAAATAGATGTACACACACACACACACACACACACACACACACACACACACACAATGGTGAAATCTCAGAAGTCCAAAGATAAAGAAAAAATCCTAAAAGGTATGAGAGAATACATACAAAATCAGACTCATAACAGGTTCCTCATTAATAATACTGGATATTAAAAGAATGAGATAGTGCACAATACCCATTAAGTTACCAACATCATTCTTCTCAGACCTGGAAATGACAATACAGAAATTCATATGGAAACATAAGCTACCACGAATAGCCAAATCCTTAGCAAAAGAAACAAAACAGGAGGTATCACACTTCCAGACTTTAAACATTACTATAAGGTAACAGTAATCAAAACAACCTGGTATTGGTACAAAAACAGGCACATAGACTAATGGAACAGGATAGAGATTCCAGAAGCAAAGCCTCAGTTTCTCAACCAACTCATCTTTGACAAAGCCTCCAACAACAACCACTGAGGAGAGGAGAACCTATTCAGTAAATGGTGCTGGGAAAACTGGCTGACCACATGCAGAAGACTGAAACCAGACCCCTACCTATCACCATACACAAAAATAAATGGATCAAAGACCTAAACGTAAAACCTCACAAACTAAAAGAATCTTAGGAAACAAAGGAGACACCCTTATGGAAATTGGTACTGGCAACCAATTCCTATTCAGAACCCTAAATGCCCATACCTTAAGAAATAAGATAGATAAGTGGGACCTCATCAAACTAACGAGCTTCTGCAAAGCAAAAGAAATCATCAAGAGAGCAGGGAGACAGCCCACAGAATGGGAAAAAGTATTTGCCAACTGTATATCTGACAAAGGCCTAACATCTAGGATCTACAAGGAACTCAAATGCACCAAAAGGAAAAAAAACAAACAGCTCCATTAAAAAGTGGGCAAAAGATATGAATAGACACTTTTCAAAAGAAGATATATGGGCAGCTAACAGACACATGAAAAAGTGCTCAGCCTCACTCATCATCAGAGAAATGCAGATCAAAACCACATTGAGATACCACCTAACCCCAGTAAGAATGGCCATCATTAATAAAACAAACAACAGTTGCCGGCGAGAATGTGGAGAAAAAGGAATGCTTCTACACTGCTGGTGGGAATGCTAACTAGTGCAACCTCTTTGGAAAACAGTGTGGCGATTTCTGAAAGAACTAGAAATTGACCTTCCAAATGACCCAGCAATTCCTACTATTATCCAAAGGTTGTAGATTCGGGCTGTATTACTACAGAGAGGCTTTAGAGCCTGAGGTGTAGAATCAGACTGACTGGGTCAAATCCTCACTTCCATTTGCTTATTGTATAGCCTTGAAAAATATACTTACCTCTTTTTACTTCAGATTTTTTTTCATTTATAAAATAGAGGTAAGTACAACTAGATCAGTGAAGTGCTGTAAAACTTAAATTAGTTAACATTTGTAAGGCATTTAGAATTGTATCTGGCACTGTATAAATGTTTGTTGTTTTTGTTATTATTGTCAATAGTATTGTCTCAATTTTATTGACTTTATTTTTGCTGTCATAAAAGCTCATATACAAAATTTTATTGAAAAATATATACTTGCAAAAATTTATTAAAAACAAAGTCACCATAAAATGTTTTATTTCTGGCTTTATTGAGGTGTGATTGACAAATAAATATTGTACATATTTAAGTTGTATGATGTGATATTTTTATATACATACACATTGTGAAATAATTCCTCTGATTGAGCTAATGAAGCTATCCATCACCTCAAATATTCAAGTTTTTATGACGAGAACACTTAATATCTACTCTTTTAGAACATTTCAAGTATACAATACCTTGTTATTAACTATAGTCATCATGCTGTACATTAGATTGCCAGAACATAATTATCCTTGAACTGAAATTTTCTAGCCTTTGATAAACGTCCTCTAACCAGCTCTTGGCAACCACTATTTTATTTTGTTTTCATGAATTCAGCTTTTTTAGATTCCACATATAAGTGAATTCATACAGTATTTGTCACTCTGTGTCTGGCTTATTTCACTTCACATAATATTCTCCAGGTTCATTTCAGTTGTCACAAATGGCAAGGTTTCATTCTTTTTAAAGGCCAATGCATTCCACTGTGTGTGTAAGCGTGTGTGTGCATACAGCATTCCAACTAACAGAATTTATTTATAAAATTGTGTATTTATTTTTATTTGTTTAAACGTCAGTCACCTTCAAAGTACTCTCCGTCTGATGCAATACATCTATCAAGATGCTTTATCCACTGCTCAAAACAGTTTTTGAACTCATCAATTTTGATGCCTTTTAGTGCTTCTATGGTTTTTTGTTTCAACTCTTCCACATCAGCAAAACGTTTCCCTTTGAGGACTTTCTTCATTCTCTGAAACTAAAAAAAATTTCTTGGGGTAAGCTTAGGTGAGTAGGGACGGTGGGGCACGGGGGTCATTTTTGTTCTGGTCAAAAACTGCTGAACACTCAGCAAGGTGTGGGTAGGTTTGCTGGTAAATCACCCGTCATGAAATGGACAAATGCGTTGAAAGAATCTCCAAAAAAAATTCGCTGAAGTCAAATGCACCCTCTCAAAACAACGCTAGCTGGTAAACTGATACTGATGGGTTCCTAGAACACTTACCTAGCAGGGAAAATCTGTACTATCAGGGGCTGCCCCTCCAAAATTTCCAGACTTTCCCCCATACACATACACACACACACACACACACACACACACACACACACACACACAGACACACTTTCTGTTTCCATTCATTGATGGATGCTTAGTTGTTTTTTTTTTTCATAACTTTGCAATTGTGAATAGTGCTGCAATGAGCATGAGTGTGCAGATACCACTTCAATTTATTGCTTTTATTACCATTGGATATATACTTAGTAGTGGAATTGCTGGAGCATATGGTAGTTCTACTTTGAGTGTCTTTTAGGAACTTTCTTTTTTTTAACATATTTTTTATTATAAAATTGTGGGGTACAGTTAAGGGTTAGGTATACAAATGTGCATCGTCCAGGCACCATTGTTAATAAGGGGTGTCTCCCCATCCCCAGACAGATATTGATTACCGTTAGTCCCACCTCCCTTCCCCTCCCAACCCCCACCCATAGTTTACCACCACTGTCAGTCCTTTTTTTATAGTATTATGGTAGATGTTCAAGGTCTACTATACGAGTGAGGACATGTGATACTCAGATCTTTGTTTCTGTGAGAGGTCACTCAGTATTATAGACTCTAGTTCCATCCAGGTTGCTGCGAAATTCATGATTTTGTTCTTTTTTGTGGCTGCGTAGTATTCCATCGTGTATATGTACCACATTTTTTAATCCAGTCCTCTTTTGATGGACAGCATGGTTGGTTCCAGGTTCTTGCTATTGTGAACAATGCTGCGATAAACATTCG
>CAUYQG010137074.1:0-12665 GCA_963574415.1 Tarsius wallacei | reverse complement strand
CTCCCGGTCACCGCAGCCTCGACCTGCTGGGCTCCGGTGATCCTTCCGCCTCAGCCTTCCAAGTAGCTGGAATTACAGGCACACGCTATCATGCCTGGCTAATTTTTTGATTTATTGTAGAGATGAGGTCTCGTTAAGTTGCCCAGGCGGGTCTCGAACCTGCGGGCTCAGGCAATCCACTCATCTCAGCCTCCCAAAGCGCAGGATTATAGGCTGAGTCACTAAGCCTGGCTCCTTCTAATCATTGATTTTGTGGCATCCTAGAGATTCTCATAAGATGTGTCTTTGTTTTTGTTTGTTTCCAGGAAACTTTTATTTCTGTCTTGATTTACGTGTTGACCCAGTAGTCATTCAGCAGCATGTTGTTTAATGTCCAAGTCTTTGTGTGTTTTGGAGGGATCTTATTGGTGGCAATTTTTATTTTTATTCCTTTGTGATCTCACATGCTTGGTATTATTTCGGCCACTTGGAACTTGTTCGTGCTTGATTTACACCCGAGAATGTGATCAATCTTGGAGTATGCTTCATGTGCTGATTAGTACTGATTAGTAGAATGTTTACTCTCTAGTTGTTGGGTGGAGTATTCTGTAGATGTCTATTAAATTCATTTGGTCCAGTGTTAAATTAGTTTCAGAAATTTCTTGTTGGTTTTTTGCCTTGATGATCTGTCTAGAGCTGTTAGTGGGGTATTGAAGTCTCTGACTATGATTGTTTGAGTGTCAATGTCCTCTCCTAGTTTACTTAGCAATTGTTTTATTAAACCAGGTGCTCCTGTGTTGGGTGCATATATGTTTAAGATGGATATTTTTTGCTGGCGGATTGAGCCTTTTATCATTATGTAGTGTCCTTCCATGTAATTTTAAATATGTATTGGTTTGAAGATAGTTTTGTCTGATATCATAATAACTATCTCTGCTCTTTTCTATTTTCCATGTGCCTGGAAGGTCATTTTACAGCCTTTACCTTGATCTTGTGGGTGTCCTTTGCAGTGAGATGGGTTTTCTGAAGGCAGCAAAATGTTGGATCATGCTTCTTTATCCAGTTTGCTACTCTATGCCTTTTTAGTGATGCATTCAGTCTATTCACTTTCAAGTTAATTATTGAAATGTGAGAGTTTATCCCTGTCATAAGGCTCTTAGGAGGTTGCTTTGCTTCCTTTTTATTATATATGTGTGTGTATGTATATATATATATATATATATTATATATATATATTTAATTTTGCAAATGATCTGCATGTTCTATTAACTTTGTGCTTGCCTGTGCTTTTGTGATGGGTGTAACCATTCTATTTTTCTGTGTTCAGGACCTTCTGAAGCATCTCCTGGAGGGCTGGTCTGGAAGCAGCATATTCACTTAGGGATTGGATGTCTGGCAAGGATTTTAATCCTCTATAATGATAAAGCTTCTTGGCAGGAATTGCTTATCCTTGAGAATGTTAAAGCTGGAACTCCGGTGCCTTCTGGCTTGTAGGGTTTCTGCTGATAAGTCTGCTACAGATCCGATGGGTCGTCCCTGATAATCTGACCCTTGTCTCTAGCTGACTTTAGAATTTTTTTTTTCTTACTTTGCGGAGGCACATTACTATGTGTCTTGGGGATGGATGGTCTTCTCATGTAATACCTTGCAGCCTTCTCTGAATCTCTTACGCTTAGATGGTTATCTCTGGCAAGATAGGGGAAATTTTCTTGGATGATCTCATGGAAGGTTTATTCCAGAGTGTTCTCAGTTTCTCCTTCTGTTTGGGGAGATTCCAATTAATCACATAATGTGGCTTCTTTACATAGTCCCACACCTCTCATAGGCTTTGCTCATTCTTTTTGAGTCTTTTATCTGTGTTTTTGACAGACTGGGCTAGTTCAATATTTTGGTCTCTGAAATTCTTTTTCTCCCAGATTGATTCTGCTCCTAGGCCTGTTATTGTGCTTTGAAATTCCAGGAGGAAGTTTTTCATTCCCAAGACTTCAGAATGGACCTTTCTTACATTGGCCAAATCAGCTTTTACTTTCTGCATGACTTGGGTGAGATTTACTTCTTATTTCTTGTGGTTTTTCTTATTCATTTTAGCCGTCCAGTATCTTAATTCTGTGTCTGTCATTGGGGAGCTCATTCTGGGTGGTTTTCATTATTTAGTGACTGATAACTGCTTTTTAAGGTGATGTCTTTTTAAAGCTTTGAGTATTGCTGGTGTTTTTCTTCTGGTTCTTCTTCATCTGTGAGGAACAACTTTTCTCTTACTGTTATTTTTAAGCTTTGTTGTTTTGTAGCTATATAAGGTCCTGCTCTCTTAGAGTCTTTTCTGTCATTCAGAATAGTTCATTCAGGGAGGCAGGGGTATTCACTTCTGCTCTGCCACTCTTGTTGGGCAGTGCCCTGCACTCAAAGTGACTTTCTGATGCAGTTTTTTTCTGTGGTCAGACCAGTCAGGCTGCTTTCTGTCTCCTGTTGAGAGCTCAAAGCATAGACCAAGTGGGGAGATGGGCCCCTGGCAGCTGTTCACTGTTCACAGCCCAGAAAAGATCCCCTGCTTCCCTCTCCCTGCCTGGAAAAAGTGCCTCCAAGTGCCTCTGTGTCTCCCCCTCTCTGGTCCAAGTTCAGTACTTCATAAACAGCAGTTTCCTGGTCACGGAGGGACCTGATCTTTGGGCTCATGAAGCTAGCCGGAAAACCTTCCTGGCCAGTTGCCAGATGCTGGGGCAGGCACCAAGTGTGTGCTATTGGAAACTGAGCTTTCCTAGCCTGGGAGCCAGTTGCTGGGCACTGCGGTGAGGAGTTTATACTCGGGGACTGACTGATGCTGGTGCTGAGAGTGTAGGTGTGTGTTCTCAGCTCTACATGGAGCACACAATGGGGCAGACTTGGGCAGACTAGCACAGACACTCAGCATGAGTGAGTTCCCAGCTCTGTGTGGGCACTGGCCACAAGCCACTGTGCCCCAACCAGGTCTCCTCTGCTTGGGACCAAATATCTGTGTATAGTTGTGAGGAGGGGAACCGACCCACAACATGTTAGGAGCACTCTCTCCCTCTGCACATAAGGCAGAGTTGTAGTTCCTATGTGGGCCTGAAACACAGCCAGGATGGGGTGGCCCAGTTCTAGTGTCAGTTGTCTAGCTTCTCTTCTCTTTGCTCCCAGTGATTTTGAAGAGCCCTTTGTGGGATGCAGTGTGTTTCCCCATCCAGGGTTGTTCCAAGATTTTGCATTTCTAACAAGTTACCAGGTGATGTCAATACCACTGGTCCTTTGTGCACACTTTAAGTATAGTCTTTCACTACTATTTAAAGTTACACTGCTAATGATAGTATTTCCTATTTGTAATCAATGTAATTGACAGTTTGTAAATTGCTTTCTTTTAATATTTCATGCTAAAGATTTAAATTATAGTTGTTTTCCTTTCTTCCTTCCCTCCTCTTTTCCATTCCTTCTTAAAAGAAAGAGGGCTAGTGGTGAGATCACCAGGTATAACGCCTAATTCTATTTTTAGATCTTGATTCATCGAGGCAATTACTATCTGGATTATTTTAAACTGTTGATTTAAGATGAAGACAATCACATAAAATATATGGACTCAGTGGTGCATGCCTGTAGTTCCAGCTACTTGGAATGCTAAGGTGGGGGGATTATTTGAGCCTAGGAGTTTGAGACCAGCCTGGAAAAAATAGCGAGACCTTGCCTTGTGTGTGTGTGTGTGTGTGTGTGTGTGTGTGTGTGTGTGTACCAGGGGTGCCAACAAATGTAAATGCATTTTAAGAGATGTTATTAATAGCTGTGTATTAACTTTTAGTTTGCTGTAATCATAAGTGTCTGAACACTGATGGTAACCACTTTGAGCCTCTCTTATAATTAGGCTGATATAGTATCTAAGAAATATTAGCCTTTCTCAGGTCTGCTCAGTTTCCATGGGTTAGATTTGAGTCACAAAACACTGTCAACTAGCTTAACCCTGTTGGGACATAGGGTTCAAGTGTAGAAATAATGGAGTTGCCACTACTTGCATAAGGCTGAGCACAATATGTTCAAAACTTGCAGACATGCAAACATGCACATACATGTATTTTAAAGAATGATTTATATAACTTGAAATGGGTTGTCCATAATTTACCTTATTCTGTCCACCTCCTTTTCCCGTTCCAGCTCTAAGTATATAATTGTTAGTAAGTGGGTGTGTCTTTTGGAGCCAGTTTGACTCCCTCAGGTAGAAGACAGCAAGACAGAACTAGATCTGCAGGAGATTTATTGGTGGAAACACTTGTGAAGGATAGGGGGAAAGGAAGCAGGTGTAAGCAGAGAGAGCCTGCAGACTCAATGCGGGTCTGGTATCTGTGAAAGGGAGTGAGGAAGAAGGAAGGTGGGGAGGAGTTGCTTCCACTTGCTGTGCAGTTTTGAGCACGTTTTGGCCAGGCCAAGAGGGAGATCCTGATCAAAGTTGCCCATTAGAGGCATCTCATGTCCTTGGGTAAAGGCTTGGCTTGTTCACTGGCTGGGAGCAGCTGGGGGGATGTGAATGTGCAGCGGATCCGAGGGGACCATGGCTGAAGGCTGTCAGTCATCCATGCTCTCTTGAAGGAGCTCTGTGGGGCACAGGCACACAACTGCTTCTCTTCACTTCCAGAGGTGTTCTTGCGCACACACTAGTCTGAAATTTAATTTTTCACTTAGGGTTTCAGAACTTTCTTCCATGTCAGCACATGACTTTAGCTCATTCTTTTACACTGTTGCTTAGTATTCCTTTGTAGACACGTGCCATAATTATATTTTTCAGTTCCTTTTGATGGACTTTTGGATTGTTTCCATTTTCCCCTTGATATATGCCATGCTACAATGAACAGTCTTTAAATATATGTATATGTAATATATACATATCTTTATACTATCTGTAGGACAAAATTTAAGAAATAGAATTGTAGAATTATTTCTGGACCAAAGGGAATGCATGTGAAATTTTAGTGGATGTGGCCAAATTGACCTTTTCTACAGAGTTGTTTGCTTTTGTTTATTTATTTCTCAGAGCTCTTTGTTTATGAGGGATAAAAACTCTTTGCAGTACCTATTGAAACTATTACTTCCAGTTGTAGCACTAAAAATTGTAAATGTTTATATAATAAGTATAGCTTTTTATCTTTATTGCTTCTGGGTGTTATATCATGCCTGAGAGATTATTAAAATATTCACCCAAGTTGTATTTTAGTACTTTTAATAGTTTTATTTTTTGCATTGATATATTTGTTCACCTGGAATTAACTTTATTGAAGATAGTGAAGCAATAGCAATAATGATACAATAATGATACAATAGCAATAATGATACAATAGCAATAATGATACAATTACTATGTGTAGGTTCTCATAGTCCCATTTAATCTTCATGTCAGTGCCAAGAGGTAGGTGCCAAGAGGTAGGTACTTTTATTCTTCTCATTTTTGTTTTTTGTTTTTTGAGTTGGAGTCTCACTCTGTCCCCCAGGTTGGAGTGCAGTGGCACACTCACAGCCACCACAGCCTTGACCTACTGGGCTCAGGTGATCCTTCTACCTCAGCCTTCCAAGTAGCTGGAACTATAGGTAGGTGTGTGCCACCACTCCCAGCTAATTTTCTGATTTATTGTAGAGATGAGGTCTTGTCATGTTGCCCAGGTTGGTCTCAAACCCCTGGGCTCAAGCAGTCCTCTCACCTTGGCCTCCCAAAGTTCTGGGAGTACAGGTGTGAGCCACTGCACCTGGCTATTCTTCTCATTTTGCAGAGAAGAAAATTGAAACCTAGAGGAGTTAACTTGTCCTTGGTAATACAGTTAGTAAGTGCCCAAGTATGGATTTGACCCTAAGCAGTCTTATGTCAGAGTCCATGTACTTAATTATTAAAGCTTCTATTTTCAACAAATGTCCAGATTATTGTTCCAGTACCATTTGGGGAAATAATGTATCTTTCCTCAAATGATTTAAACTATCACCCTTAGCATATACAGTACTAAATTCCTACTTATTTCTTGGATCCAGAATATTCCTGGGGTCCAAGTTTTCCATTTCTTTCTTTGGCTTCACTTACCACTTAGAGACTCTGCTTTCATCCGAGCTGAAGTCGCACAGTCCACAAATCTTTACCTAAACATTGCTTTTTAAACACTCAGTTGCACATGAGCTAATTTAGTTCTATAAATCAGGATTTACTTTACAAAACTGGTAGATGCACTTAACTATTATCCTCGAGATGGGTTTAAGGGGTGAAGGTAGCAGGGGATAGGGAGAAGTATTGAAACCTTTCTATGGCCATAATCCCATGGTAGAAAATCAACCCTGTGCTGTAAAATGGACGCCCTTCAAAGGAGCTCCCAAATACAAATAGCAGTGCTCTTAAAAGAGAAATAAAGATAACTCAACCAAACAATCGTGGGAAGCTCCAAGAACTCTCTGTACTGTCGCATGCTCTTTTATAAATGCACACACCCAGGCAGGAGTCCTCCAAGAACAACTTCCTCCTTTAAAATTACATTTACATATGATGCAATCAGGTGGCCAAGCCAGTTTTGATAAGTTTGGCAATACACCCACATTTTGGGAAGCAAATGACTATTACCATGCTGCTTCTCATGAGAATTCTTTGTGGTGAGGAAACTTCCCAGGAGTAAATATTTCAGTAATAACAGAACAAGAAGTGCTGGTGAGGAAGGGCAGACTCATACCCATTTTAAAGGTTGTGTTTTATTAGGCATGTGGTATTTATACTGAGGCATTTTCCTAGGCATCGACACTGAGAATGAGATTTAGCAAAGAAACAAGATTTGAATGAGAAGTTCTACAAAATGAGTGGGTGGTTTTTCTTTCTTTCTCTTCCTTTCCCCTCAGAGAAGGAATATCAACACAGGATTATGAATTAGGCAATATTTGGCAACAGGAAAAGTAGAAAGGCTTGAAAAGGAATCTATTTTCATTGGAATAAGATCGAAAGCAAAGAAGAGAGATTGGTACAAAATTTTATTCATTTATCAAATATGTACTAATAACTATGTTCTGGGACTGTGATAAGATCCAGGCCTGTCCGCCAGCCCATGGCTCATTGTCTAGTTGGGAATGATAGAGATCTAAAAATTGTGAGAAATATAGCACAGATTTGGGAAAAGGGCCATGCATTGTGGATGAAGCAGGAAAGTCTTTTTTTCCTTTGTGAATTATGCGGCTTCACACTTCCCTGACTTCCTTTTCTCACTGGAAATTGGAAGTAGCAGTGCTTGGTGCTGGCAGCTATAGGTAGGGAAAGCCTGCTGAGTGCATGAGAGGGCTGATGGCCTTTTCCTTGTTGGGAGCAAGCTGTGAAGGAGACACCCACAGAGCTCCGCTCGCCCCCCAGCAGCACTGAAACGGTGCTGCGGTCACAGGAATTCCACAGGTTGTTACTAGCCCAGCAGCCTCTCCCCATCGCCCACCCTGATCCCCCTCCCCTTCCCCCCCCCAACCCCGCACCACACAGCCCTCACCCTTGAGATGGGTCTGGCCCAATCCTGGACTTTTGTATGATCTGCATGAGAGACTGTAGAGTATGGTATAGAGAGCCCCAGACTCCTTGCTCCGACCTCCCTTCTTCTTGGTCTAACCTCGCTGTCTTAGTGATCCCAGTTTCATGACTTTAAGTACTTTATACATGCGCCAAGGATACCTAAATATATGCTCATACTCCCAGCTAAAGCCTCTTCCAGGAGCTCCAAATTGTGTACCCATCTAGCTGCTTGACATCTCCCCTTGGAGATCAAATAAACATCTCAAACTTAACGCGTGGCAAATGGAGTCTTTGATACAGACCACTAGATCTGTTCCTCCCACACTCCTCTGCTTTTCCATAAATAGTAATTCCATTCTTTATGGGGCCCAGGCCAAAATTCTTGTAGCTGTCTATGATGTCGCACTTTGTCACCACCACACGTCCTGTCAGCTCTATCTTTAGAATCACTACACTCACCACTTCACCTGGTCTCAGCCCCCATCATTCCCTCCTGGACTATTGCACTAACCCCCTAACTGCTCTCCTTCCTTCCACTCTTGCCCCTCCAGGCTCTCCTCCTTTCAGGGTTATGGTCAATGTAAGTCAGATCATGTTACTTCTATGTTTAAAATCCAGCAAAGGCTGCTATCTGGCTCAGAGTAGAAGCCCGAGTTCTGCCCATGTTTTGCCTGCTCTGCCTCTCTGCGTGTCCTCTGATGTCTCCTCCTGGTGCTTGCTCATTGTGCTGTAGCCACGCCTGGCTCCTTGTTGTTCCTTGAATCCACCAAGCACTCTCCTACCTCATAATCTTTATGTAGTTTGCTTCATCACCTCCAGGTTTTTCACTGATTTCCTTTCAGTGGTGACACCTTGCTTTCCTCAGATGATATGAATGTGAACAGGATGAGATTATACCCACTAGATAGAAGAGATTTAAAAAATTGCACAGTGAGTGTCAGGCATTTTCCCTTGACTTGCCTTGTTTATGGGCAGGAAATATTTCCTCTTGCATTCGTTTTGCCACTGGATTTGATATTCGGTTGAAATGCGAACCCATTTGAAGATATTTTTACGTTTTATTTTATGTACAATTGGCACATAGTAAGTGTACATACTTATGGGGTCTAGTGTGATGTTTCGATGTATGTATACATTGCATAAAGATCAAATCAGGGTAATTAGCATATCCAGAACTTTAAACATTTATCATTTCTTTGTGGTAACATTTGAATTCTTTTCTTCTGGCCATCTTTTAAACAACTTTTTTATTGATACATTGTAACTGTGCATATTTGTGGGGTAAATGTGCTATTTTGATACATGGATAAAATGTGTAATGATCAAATCTTTAAAAGGATATGCATCACTGTGAACTTTTATCATTTCTTTGTGTTGTGAAATCTTCTCTTCCAGCTATTTTAAATACACAATATATTGTTGTTAACTATAGTCACCTACTGTGCTGTCAAACACTGGAACTTATTCCTTCCATTTAACTGTATATTTGTGCCCATAACCAACCTCTCTTTATCTCCCCCAGCCCTCCTCGGCCTCTGGTAACTATCATTCTGCTCTCTACCTCCATGATAGCCACTTGTTTAGTTCCCGTGTATGAGTGAAAATATGTGATATTTGCCTTTCTGTACCAGACTTATTTCATTTAACATAATGTCCTCCAGTTCCATCTACGTTGCTGCAAATGACAGAATTCAATTATTTTTATGGCTGAGTAGTTTTCCATGGTATATATATTCCAGATTTTCTTTATCCATTCATCCATTGAAGGACATTTAGGCTCACTCCCTATCTTGGCTATTGTGAATAGTGCTGCAGTAAACATGAAGGTATAGTTATTCTTTTGATATACTGATTTTCTTTCCTTTGGATAAATACCAAGTAATGGATTTCTGGAATGTATGGTAGCTCTATTTTTAATTTATGAGAAACCTTCATACTGTTTTCCATAATAGCTGTACTATTAATAACTGACATTCCCACCAACAATGTACAAGAGTTTTCTTTCTTCCATATTCCTCATCATTTACAATTTTTTGACTCCTTAATAATAGCCATTCTCACTTGGGATAAATATCTCATTGTGGTTTTGATTTGCATTTCCCTGAGGATTACTGATGTTGAACAGTTTTACATATATCCTTGGGCCATTTGTACTAGGCCCAACAATTTGGTTCACGAACTATCCTAGAAAAAGTGTTGCATACCTCACTGCTGCATATCACTACAGTCACCTTTGAAGTACTCCTCTTGGGGAACTGAGCCCCAATGCCAGCACCAGGTCAAAGCAATTTTGGAAGTCTTTTTCTGGAATGGCCATCAGAGCTGTCATCATTATTTGTTGAGGTCCAACAATTAAGGTTGTGAACTTGCCACCGTGCACTTACGTTGACAGCACTGTACAAATAACTGTATTGGAACACACTCCCTGCTCACCTGATCTGGTCCCCAGGGACTTTTTTCTTTACCCAAAGATAAAGGGAATATTGAAAGGAAGACATTTTGATGACATTAAGAACATCAAAGTAATATGATGATGGCTCTGATAGCCATTCCAGAAAAAGATTTCCAAAATTGCTTTGATGGGTGGACTAGGCACTGGCATCAGTGCATAGCTTCTCAAGGGGGAGTACTTTGAAAGTGACTGTAGTGATATTCAGCAATGAAGTATGTAGTACTTTTTCTAGGATGAATTTGTGAACTTAATTTTTGGACCTCATGTGTCTTCTGAGAAATGTCTATTCATGTCTTTTGTCCATTTTTAATGGGATTATTATTATTATTGTTGTTGTTGTTGTTGAGTTGTTCTCATTTCTTACATATTCTGGATGTTATTTTGCAATTTTTTTCTCCCTTTCTACAGATTGTCTCTTCACTCTGTTGGTTGTTTCCTTTGCTGTGAAGCTTTTGTGTTTGATGTAGCCCCATTTGTCATTTTTGTTTTTGTTGCATTTGCTTTTGAGGTGTTAGCCATAAAGTATTGCCTAAACCAGTATTCTAAAGTGTTTTTCTTGTGTTTCCTTCTAGTAGTTTTATAGTTTTAGGTCTTACATTTAAGTCTGTAATCTGTTTTAAGTTGATTTTTGTATAGGATGAGAGATTGGGGTCTAATTTCATTTTTCTGGATATGGACATGCAGTTTCTTTCCATCACCATTTATTAAAGAGAGTGTCCTTTTATTTGTATCTAAGCAAAATATCTTTCTGCTTTATTGATATAGGCACTTTTTGTGACAAACTTCCCTCATACCACAGATGTTGTTGTATCCTATAGGTTTTGATATGCTGTGTTTCTATTTTAATTTGTTTCAAGACCTTTTAAAAAATTCTTCTCAATTTCTTCATTGACCTAATGGTCCTTCAGGAGCATGTTGCTTAATTTCCATGTGCTTGTATAGTTTCAAATGCTCCTATTGTTATTGATGTCTAATTTTATTGCGTTGTGGTCTGTAAAGATACATTGCATTATTTCAATTTTTAAATATTTGCTGAGATGAGTTTTGTGACCTAACATATGGTCTATCCTGGAGAATGTTCTGTGCACTGAGAAGAATGTGTATTCTGTAGATGTTGGATGAAATGTTCTGTGAATGTCTGTTAGGTCCTTGTTCTAAAGTGCAGTTTAAAGACATTGTTTCTTGGTTGATTTTCTGTCTAGATGATTTGTCGAATGCTAAGAGTGGGTTGTTGAACTCCCCAACTATTATCATATTATGGTCTGTCTCTCCCTTTAGATCTAGTAATATTTGCTTCACTTAGCTGGGTGCTCTGGTGTTAAGTGTATGTATATTTAGAATTGTTGTATTCTCTTGTTGAATTGATCCCTTTATATTTATAAAATGACTTTTTTGTCTCCTTTTGCAATTTTTGACAGAAAATCTGTTTTAAGTGATATAAGTATAGCTACGGCTACTTGCTTTTGGTTTCTATTTGTGTGGAATCTTTTCTAGCCCTTCACTTTAAGTCTATATTTGTCATTACAGGTGAAATGAGATTTTTGTAGGCAGTATGAAGTTGGGTTATGTATTTTTTAAAAATCATCTCAGCCAATTTGTATCTTTGTAGTGGGGAATTTAATCTGATTCAAGGTTATTAGTGATAGGTGAGGACTTATTCTTGTCATTTTAAAAATTGTTTTCTGGTTTTCAATGTTCCTTGTTCCTTTCTTCCTCTCTTATTGCTCATCATTGCAGTTTTGTGGTTTTCTATAGTGGCAACATCTGAGTGCTTGCTCTTTCTCATTTGTGTGTCTTGTCTACCAGTGAATTTTAAACCTTCATGTGTTTTCATAATGCTTAATGTTGTTCTTTCACTTCCAGATGTAGGACTTCCTTAAGTATTTGGTGTAGGCTTGTCTAGTTGTGATAAATTCTTTCAGCTTTTGCTTATCTGGGAAATACTTTATTTCTTCTTCCTTTTTTTAAAGGACAGCTTTGCTGGGTATAGTGTTCTTGACTGACAGTTTTGTTTTGCAGCAATTAAAATATATTAACCAATTCTATCCTGGCCTGTAAGCTTTCTGCTGAAAAATCCACTGTTAGTGTGATGGAGGTTCTCTTATATGTGACTTGATATTTTTCTCTTGCTTTTTAAGATATTTTTCTCTTGACTTTTGGCAGTTTGATTATAATGTGCCTTTGGGAAGACATTTTTGGGTTGAATGTAGTTGGGGATCTTTATGTTTCTGTATCTGGATGTTTATAGCTCTTGCAAACATGGGGAGTTTTCAGCTATTATTTTGCTAAACACATTTCTTATGCCTTTACCCATCTCTTAATCTTACTAAAACACCCACAATTTGAATATTTAGTCACCTTATGGTGTTCCATATGTCACATAGGCTTTCTTTATTATTTTTTATTCTTTTCTTTTTTAAAAAATTTGAACGGGTTATTTCTTTTTCTTTTTTTTTTTTCATTATTCAATATTTTTTATTGTGATATTGTGGGGTACAGTTCAGGGTTAGGTACACAATATGCCTCGTTCAGGCACCCTTGTTGATAAGAAGTGTCCCCCCATCCCCAGACAGGTATTTACTACCATTAATCCCTTCCCCTATCCCTCCCCCACCCCATAGTTTCCCACCACTGTCAGTCATTTTCTTGTGGTAATACGTTGGATGATCAAGGTCTACTATATGAGTGAGAACATGTGATACTCAGTTTTTTGTTTCTGTGAGAGGT